>PVJI01009477.1:0-65247 GCA_004026765.1 Micronycteris hirsuta | reverse complement strand
TAGAACAGTATAGGAAGTACAGGAGCAGAAGGACTTATGTGTAGGACCTATGGACAAAACTAAAGGGAGGGGAAAGGGGGGTAAGGGGGAGGGGGGAGTGAAGGGGGGAAATGGGGCAACTGTAACAGCATAATCAATAAAATATAGTTAAAAAATAAAATAAAATGAGGAAGGCAAAAAAAAATAAAATTTTACAAAATAAAAAAAAAAAAGAAGTAAAAAAAAAATTTACTCCACGTAAACAAGCAATTACTGTTTCTACTAAGAAAATACTGCAACTGGTTTTCTTTCATTCCTGCAACATTTTTATCTGATATAGTTATTCTCTTTTCCTAAGTTCAACTTCCTAAGCAAGCATTTCCAGCAATAGGGAATACTTTCAATTAGTAGTTCTCTATTTCTCTGGTTGCTAAGCAACCTACCTATGGTGAAGAATACATAATGATCAGCATAGACACCTTAAAGTGGTGGAAAGTATAGGTTTTGATATTGTACTAAAGTTTCTAAAAATGTAACCATTTGGGGAACTGAGTAGAGGAGTATAAGAAAACTCTCTGTACCATGTTGTAACTTTCTGTATATCTAAAAGTATTTCAAAATTGACAGTTAACAAAAACCTTAATAGAAATATGATTAATAGACTAATAGTTTCACATCAAGGGTAGAATAATAGAAAAAAAATAAGAGATTGTTTTTATATGAGTGAGTGAAGGCATCCATGAAAGAGATTAACTTTGCAATTGAATAAATAATTCTAATCCTGAAAAAGCATGGGGAATAATAATGTATTTAGATTAAATATTTTTGAAAACAAAGTTATCTGAAAAGTTTGGCATTCATGATATGAAGTAATCAGAGTCCTTGATCTAAAAAATTATCCTACTTCTAGAATATTAGTGAATATTTTCTTCATCCTAAACCATTCAGACATTAAAATGATCATTGACAATTAGTAACAACAGGGGAAAAGGGAGATAGACAGAAATATAAAACATGGGGAAATTCAAAAGAAGAATATCAACCTTTAAAGGCTTGATATTCGGTGAGTTGTATTTTGACTGCAACTCTGCCATAAATTTCTTACTCTTAGTACTGAGTGAATCTCCTTTATGAACATAATAAGTAAAAAGATTGTACCCATTATAGGTACAAAATCATAAAAAAAGGTCTCAATGTATAAATGTTTCAAGGCAAAATGGACCCATTTCTGCTGTTGCTCTTATAGGGTGATGCTACTGTCCTATGCCTCTTTAATGAAAGGACCAAGAAGTATATTCGCCTGCAATAGAGATTATTCATTTTAGTTGATGCTGATTAGGTAATATCATTAGATAATATTACCACATTATTTGCTATTCAAGAATGTGGAAATATTTAGAAAACAGCCCTTAATATATCTATAGGATTACTTAGAAGAATGGCAAATCTGTTTTTAATAGTTTCATCTACTTTCTCAGTTTCAATGGAATAATTTTTTAATAAAATATTTTCATGACTTGCCTGTGCCTTTCAAGGAGTATTGGAATCTTATTTCTAGTGTTTATCCTTATCTAAATTTTGAAATGATCAGACTTTTAAAAGTTCAGAGGAAATCACTGGGATTTATAGATCACAGATAGAAGAGAGCTATACAATTCTGTTATGGATCTTGTGTTGACCCCTCACCATAGAAATCATGGTCTTGTCCACACACACGTGATGCATCACTACATGATTTTTAACATCATTAATAGCTTCCTAACATTAAACCAGAGATGGACATGGACATTATTGCTAAAGAGGGTCAAATTATTTTAAGTCAAATGATTGTAAGTATGCTGCTTGAGCAAAAATAGTACAATAAGCGGAAGACTAGAAGTAAACTTTTTTTGTCCAAATGATATTAACTAAACCACATATTTCTATACCGATGATATCAATTATTGAATGGATGTGATGGAATTCCCTTACTGATCTTATGTGATTTTTTACTGCTTTTCAAAAAAAAAAACATTTAAAATGTGCTTTATACTTCTACAACTTTTCATTGTCTATATACTCATTGAACAAACCGAAGTTAATTATTTAAATAATCACTCATCATATTATATACCAAATAAAAAATAACAGTAATTATAATATCATTACAGGTTGTTACTGATTCTTACATTTTTTACCATGAGTTTTATGGCCTAATGATTTTAAGTTTTAAATTATTTCTTTTAATATACATTATTTCTTTAAAAACATTACAGAAAGCAGAATCTAAAACTATACAGAAGTTAGTTTATATATTTTGTCTCATTGATTTTTGTGGACTAAAATTAGCTACTTTAAAGATTTTATTTTTATTTATTTTTAGAGAGAGGGGAAGGGAGGGAGACAAAGAGGGAGAGAAACAGCAATGTATGGTTGCCTCTCACATGGCCCTCACAGGGACCTGGCCTGCAACCTAGGCATGTGCCCTGACTGGGAATTGAACCGGGACCCTTTTGTTCCCAGCCTGCGCTCAATCCACTGAGCAACACCAGCCAGGGCTAAAATTAGCTACTTTAAATAGCCTATTTTAACAACATCTCATAAAATTTTATAAATCACCACGTGTTTAACTGTGTCATTTTATATTTGAATTTATGAATAATGTATATGTATCAATCCAGAAGTAGAAATATTTAAATTATTAATACATGTATATACCTTATATGTAATCATTTTCCCTAGGTTTGTTCTCTCTCTCTCTCTCTATCTATATATATACTGTTTACCTCTTGTTTTTTTTAACAACTTAGATTTTTAAGAATACTGTACTCAAGTGCAAGGGTGGGGAAAAACATGCTCAATGACGGGGGTACTAGATAGGTGGTAAAAATGCCAAAATGAAATAAAAGGTTAAGACAGAAACTTTAAAAAGGTAGAAAATAAAAATATAACCTTGTGAGAAGCTTCCATTTTAATATACACGTATGTTAATAAAAATAATAAACTCAATGGTTGCTGAAGAGATAAATGGACAGTATTACTTTGTGATATGCCAGTAAGAAAAGATTTTGACAGGAGTGGGAAATTTTCCAAATTTAATGTGAGGATTTTCATGTATAAAAGTTTCACTTGGTGGTGAATTACTCGCATAGCACTTTGTGTGTTACATTAAAAGCCAACCATTAATACTCAGAACCAGTACTTAATCCTTGTTTCATTTTTCGTCTTCCTTCTGCAGTGACTTTTAAAATCCAAATACAATTACATAATTTCTAAGGAGAGACTACTATATTAAACATACAAATGTTTAAGACATATTAAATATAGGATGGATCTTAGTAAATCGTAAATGACAAAAATGATAACGATGAATACAAAAGGTATCACTTCATCATAATTTATATTGTATTAAATACAATTCCTATTTCCAAGAACAAAATGCAATGACTAGGTCATTTCTCACCTTTCTAGAAATAGTCAGAGTCTTTTCAGGAGGACAATTGCACGTGAGTATACTTGGAGAATAGTAGGTATTGCTGAATGGTATAAGGTTTGGGACTACACTTTCATTGTACAAATTATAAAGCTGGTAATTTATATTATTTTACTTTCACATAAAAATAGCTAATGCATAAATATTGCATATGTGAGTGTTTTTCCTAATATTTTTTCTATTTCTTTTAAACTTGGGAGTTAAAATGAAAGAATCTTTTATAAATAGTTCCAAGTTCATGTATACTTGTTCCTAAATGAATGCTGATGTCTCACAAGGATCAAATGCTATGAAAAAATATAATTTCTTCCAAACCTGAGTCTACTGTTTCACTATCAGAAGGAAAATATCTTTATCAAAGCTAATAGAAAAAAAATAATAAAAAACTACACTTGACTGAAGAAAAGGAAAAGATGTTTCTTGTAATATTAAAGTCAACTTGATTTTAAAAAAGCAGTTAGTTATCTAGGCCTGCCCTTACCATTTTTGGGACCTGGGGAAGTATTGATATTATAAATTTAGGCCCACCTATTATATACCTAAATATTTAAAAGATATAAATCAAGTTAAGAAATTGTGAAAGCAAGCCTGGTCTATCGTCCTACATTGACAAATACAACTTCACAAAAACCTGGAAAGCCAAATTGAAATCCTAAAATTCTGGACCACTTGAAGTTCTGCGTGCAATGTGGGAACTGAACAAGTCATCACAGGCCTGCCTTCCGTCTTCATTCTCTTCCCACCTTTGTTTCCATCTTGTAAGCAGAAAGGCTTTGCATACATTCAAGAAGATACCATGGCTTACTCTCCAGCTAGCCTCTGTTAGCCATCCCTTTGGTGTAGAGTTGTGCACACTAGTCTACCAGGGAGACAGACTTGGGGAAGATGCTAGAACAGATCTTAAAAGCAATCTTAGGGTCTTTTAAAAAAAATTTTCCTACAGAGGATTAAAGAGCCTCGAGTACTTGTATGTTGGCATTGACAGCGAGGCATGGATATGCCTCTTGCTTTAATTGAATATATTCCCTTACTTAGTGGACTCCTCATGCCGTGGTGCAAGGAGGGAGCAAGGAAGGATACACTCTAGAGGAGAGGGCCTGGAAGATGAGCCCCTCTTCTCTTGTGTCCCAGTGCAGCAAGCAGCTGTCCCTCTCTACTGTTCATTTTTTCATAGAATTAGTGAGAGTTACGAAGACAGTCAGAAGACACCTTTAATAAATATTTGTAACTGAAAGTTTACTATTAAATTAAGGGAGTGCCCTGGCTAGTGTGGCTTAGTGGATTGAGCTCCAGCCTGTGAACCAAAAGGTTGCAGGTTTGATTCCCAGTCAAGGTCCATGCCTGGGTTGCAGGCCAGGTCTCCAGTTGGGGGCATGTGAGAAGCAACTAATCCATGTATCTCTTGCACGTTGTTTTTTTTTCCCTCTCTTTCTCCCTCCCTTCCCCTCTCTCTAAAAGTAAATAAATAAAATATTTTAAAAAGTAAAATTAGCGCGGCTGGTGTAGCTCAGTGGATTGAGTGCAGGCTGGGAACCAGAGGGTCCTGGTTCGATTCCCAGTCGGGGCACATGCCTGGGTTGTGGGTCAGGTCCCCAGTGAGGGCCATGTGAGAGGCAACCATACATTGCTCTTTCTCCCTCCCTTCTCCTCTCTCTGAAAATAAATAAATAAAATCTTTAAAAAAAAAGTAAAATTAAATGAAACTAAAGTAGATATATCAACACATATTCACTCATTTTGAAGCTGGAAAAAAACCTCCATATTTTATAGAATTTATTTGTGCACAGTTCTTTACCAAGTGTTCTGTGTGATCAGAAATGCACTATATAGAGTCTTTACCTTCAGGTAACTTAGTATCCAGGTGTGAACACAAGAAATATAGACACAAAAAAGATAACTTGCAGAAAAGTGCTGTGCAAAATGTACTGGGAATCTCCTAGGAGGGAGATACCACTGTAAGCTATGATGATCAAAGAAAGGTTAATAGAGGAAGTGAAGTTTGAATGTGATCCTGGAAGTTGGCTTTATAAAGAAGAGGAAGGAATGCATTACAGATCATTTAAACACTAATTACAAATTTATGGTGAAGGAATTATAGAAAACACATTGAGAGTTTTCCAGAATGTATAAATTAGATAGAAGAATGTGATTTTTTCAGAACATGTACAGACATAAGTAGAAGTTAATGGTCAGGACAAATTATGAAGAGTTTACAATATTAGGCTAAGGAATGTGGATTTTATTTTATAAATGAATGGAGAAAGAAAGGATGATTAAAAATTGCTGAAAAAAATGGACCCACCTACAAAAGAAGAGTTATGAAATAATAACATATTGGGTATATCAAGAGAAATTAGGGTGACTTTCTTCTTCAACTTTTGCCTTTTAAGTATAAAGGCTACAGTAGGTAATAAAAGTAGAAATGTACTTGAGAAATCATTGAAATGAAGAATTTAAGTATATGATGAGTAGATATGGGAAAACCAAAAAAAGAGAGTCTAACTCCAAATTCTGAATCAGATTGACAATGGTACAATTGACATAAATAGGGGAAACTTGGGAGAGGGAATTTGTCCTTGACCTGTTATAGGAGATGAAGCCAACTTTGCACAGCTAATGAGTGGTAAGGCTGGGATATGAATTTACCTTGTCTGATTTTAGAGACTTTATTCTTAACCATTGTGTCATACTTCTGAAGTGTTACTAATTCACAGAGACACAAATCCAGTAGAGGCTGATAGGACTGTATAATTAGGGGAGAGATAGATCCTGTCTAGGTCCTGTTTTCCCAGCTAAAGTGATGAGTAAATAAATATATTCCTTGAATAAAATATCATACCAAATTTAGATATTCTAGGCATAGAAGTCTAAAATATTAGAATCTTTTATTTATTAATATGTTAGTAATGACAAGTTTTGAGAAGAAAATAAAAAAGGGACACAATTGCACATAAATTATTATAGTAGGAAGTTAGAAAGAAAAGATTTTTAATAAAAGAAAGTAGGAGTATGAAATGGTAGCCATTACAACTGAAGTCATTCATGATAGACATGCACACACACACATATCTGCAATTACTAAAGAAGGAACCACAGAAGGTTAGCATCTTGACATTGCTAGGCAAAGATCTGACTCTAGAGATGAAAGATTAGGTATAAAGCTCTGGTAAGAAGTTTAGTCTGGACAATGGATCTCCTAAAACTTCAAGGATGGATGATAACCAAATGTAGAAAAATGTGAGATGGAAAGAATTATGTATAGGTATCATATATGAGGAAGTTCTTCACAAATTGTCATAGAGGGTCTCAATAAAACAGAAATGATTCTACCTGCCAAGAATAAAAGAAATGGGATAATTAGGAGCTTAAGGAGATCGGGCAAAGCCTGAAGTATAACATGGAAGTAACAAGTTAAGTTTTTCTAATCTACATCCCTTCATTCATTCATTCATTTGAGACCTTAGTCATACATTTGTTAAAGTGCATTCTTATCATGGTGGATAACACATATTATTTCTGGATTTATTTCACCTAATTGTTTTTTCCCTTGTCCTAATATCTCATCTCTATTCTTACTTCCCTATTCCTCTCCCTTCCACACCAATGTCAGTATTGTATTGTCATCACTGAGATGACTACTCTGCATGTAGTGGGTACTCTAAATTTCGAATGAGTGGGAGAAAAAATGAATGCAAGGAAAAGAAATTGGTACAACTAAAAATCTCTGTCTCAGCCTATTTTGGTGTCCTTAGAGCTTATTTTTCTGCTTGTTGCTCTTCTTTCTCCACCACTCACAGACCTCACTGTAGTTAATAATTACAAGAACTACTCATGTCTTTTAGTATTAAATATATCAGCCTTTCTCTTATTATTGTGATATTTCCAATATTGTATTTATGGAAGAGAGTACCTATCATGTTAGTTTTCCAATTTATCAGAGAAAGCTTTCTACTCTAAAACTTTCACACTACACAAACCTCTCATGTCAGTTTTCTTTCCAAGTTACTCCAACTTACGCAAATTTCTCTGAATAATTTTAAGATTTAAGAATCTAATAAATTATTGATTAATACAAGATATATAGTCATCTCTGATAAGATGAGTCTGTGATGAAACACTCAGTGCACTATTCTGAAATATCACACAGCCAGTGATAAAGCATCTGCAATAGTTCCCAGATCCTCATTTCTAGTCCCCCAAAATGAAGTTTGTCAAATACTTTACTACAAGAATACAAGTGTAAAAGTTATAAACAGTGAAATGAAATAAGTATCCCTAAAAGCAAGAGTACACTTGGACAAAAAAAGGAAAGTAAGATAGATTAAGAAAATATGCAGATACTATCTCCGGTCCTTAATCATTATATAATTCTGGGGATCACATTTCTTCTGAGACTAATTTTTTATAGAGGTAAAGTGAGAACAAAAACAGCTTCTCTGCCAGGCTCACAAAATTTCTGTAAGAATAAAATGCAATGAATAATTATGAAACTATCTTCTAAATATTATTAAGTACCATAATTACAAATAAAGAGGAATGCTTGCTTTTGTATACATATTTCTGTTATAAATGTTGTTTGGGTTTTAAATTTTAATATGTTTGTTTTTTGTTTTCGTTATTCAGTATTTGAACACTGACATTCTCTTATGTTTTCTGCAAAAAAAAAAAAATGGTTGTATGCCCATTGAATAACTTTATGTGCTCAGTCTTTTAATTTAAAAAAATTCCATTGTGATTTCTTTGTAGAGAAAATGATTACATTCTAATTTAGATTTTGTGCAAATTATAGTAATTATGTGAAGTAAGATAATTCATGAAAGCTATTTGTAGTACTGTTTAAAACTACTTTTCATTTATTCGAACTTATTAATTTTCCCAATCAGAAATGAATCATTATCCAGGTAAATAAAAGATTTTGTCTAGAAAACTTTGGTTTTTGAATTCATGCAATGCCATCATTTTCTCTTTATGTCTTAGATAGCTTATTCTAAATTACCCACAAAATTGTCTTGATTTTACAATTTTATTTCGCATTCTCTAAGTCTCAGGCAAAAGTTAAAGGAAAAAACAAAGGAAAAGAAAATTGTACTCGAGTCACATAGACATCTGAAGTCTCTGATTTATGTGAAATCTCCTGTTTAGTAGAGGATATAAAGAAAAGGATATTGAATTTCTTAAAACATACGTGCTTAGTGCTTTGTCTGCCAATGAGCTGAACACATATTTATTTTTTCTTTATACTTTCTGCATTGAAACCAGTACATAACAAGCTTACCATACAAATGATTAAAAAAATGCTTGCCACTTTTCTGTTAATTCTTTGTTTTTTTCTGCTGAGGTTACTATTCTACATAGAGTCATTTTAACCTCCTCATGTCTTTGATAGTAGGGACATCTTGACATGACTTCAATTTCACTGCCAATGTGTTGGAAGAATAAAAACACATTCACTTTAAAATTCTGAAGTACATTAATGTTACCATAGAAATACATCTAATGCCCTGACGGGTGTAGCTCAGCGCAGTGGGCAGTGTCTTGCAAACCAAAAGATGGCCAGTTTCATTCTCGGTCAGGTCACATGCCTGGATTGCAGACCAGGTCCCTGGTTGGGGGCTTGCCGGTCAATGTTTCTCTCCTTCTTTTTATCTCTCTCTTCCCCTCTCTCTAAAAGTAAATAAATGAAATGGTTTTTTTTAAAGAAATATATCTCTCTTAAGATCAGTTTATTAATTTCACCTTTGTTAACATGTTTCAGTGCAACTATGTGATAAAGGTTTCACTGTATGCAGATTGCAGCTGTAGCAACTGCAGCTGCCAAGAAAAATGGCACAATGTTTTAAAATCCAAAGCAAACATCAAGGCTGCTATAAATATCTTATTCATTCATCTTTTATATCTTGTGTTTTTTTTTTGTTGTTGTTTTTCTTTCTTACTCTAACTGTAAAATGAAGTGCCATTATCACTGCCATCATCCCAGATTAAGGCTTAGAGAAAGAAGAAACCTATTCTTACACTGCTTTTCAGGCCATTTCACTCTGGAAGATCAGCAACAAGAGGTTTTTCCCCCACTGGAAGTGGGTTGCTGTTCATCTACAGTGAAGTCAGCATAGGTCTCTGCTTGCATTCTGGGGTATTGGGAGCAATAAAATGTAATAACAAGGATCTGACATATTTATGCAGATCACTAGTGGGGCATATGTGATTGGCCTGAGCTTTCAACAGCTTCGTGTCCGCTCCAATTTCATAAAGCCCATAAACAGAATAAGCGACAGGGAAAAGTCTCAGAAAAAGCATTGCTAGATTGGCAGCAGTTCTAAGAGCTATAGGCGCATCGATCCTCTGATAATGATGCAGTGCTAGCAACAAAGAAAAGACTGCACTTAAACTAGGAATCTAAAAGTGTGTGTATGTGTGTTACAGAAAGAGGACTTTCTTTTATTAACACCCAGTTGATTTAAGCTTCTAGACCTATAATGTAAACAAGAGAACGATAGTCCTGTAGGGTTGCCTTTTCTCCTTTACTCAGGATTGGAACTTGCCCACTGTAGTTTAGAATGTATGTAGATGTTACAACATGTGAACTTATGGTGAAAAGCCATAAAAGAAGGGAAATTCAAGTGAGAAGTCATGCTGAATTTACTGGCTTGCCTGACCTCTTATTGAAAATATTAGTCACAGAATCAGTAGCATTCAAAATGCTGATAGAAGGAGTGTAAGGGGTTGGCAAAGGGTGCACCTGCATCAGCTTCTTGGGACCAAAACTTTGAGACTATAGCTAATACAGTAAACTATTAGCTGTATATTATAGTAGCCATAACTGAAATGCAGCTATTCATTTAGTACCCTTTTTTTTTTTTTTTTGCTTTTTGACATGTACCCAAATCAAGTGTAAATAACTTCTTCTTTGTTGTAAAAAAAGAAGTATGAAAACCTCAGAAGTTAAACCATGGAATGCTTTTAATAAGCAGTTGACTATGAATAACAGTTATTTGAAAGTCTTCCAGATTTGCTCCTCTGTCTCCTTGGTTTGCTCATCACTTACTGAGAATTACAGAGCCTCCTACTATTGTAATCTTTATTTTCTGTTCTAGAAAGATGTGAGGATTTATAGACTCAGTGGCATTTTACAGATTTTCTATAGGTAGGGCAATGGCAGCCTAGGGAAATGCTGCTAATTCATGAACTTTATGAATATTTACTGTGTAGCTGCTATGTGCCAGGCTTTGTGTTAAGCACTGGGTAGACAGTAAACATGCTTCTTGTTCTCTGAAAATCAGTCCAGAAAATATAGTACAGGTTCAGATATAATGCACATCTTATGTTATAAAACATCTTTTTGGTTGCTATGTCCATTTCTACCAGAGGAAGAGAATGTGTGGCTTGGGGACTTTTCTCATATATTCATTTCATTTTAGGACTGCCCCACTCCTAGTTTTCCAATTAAAATTCATCTAGACCATTTTTAAAGGAAACATGTCTAGGCTTTGTGGGAACTGGAGCTTATAAAGTATGGGGTCCCTCTTTAGGAAAAATGATACAAGGTCCTAGAGGGTGGAGGATCCCTTGGATGTATTTGTCCAAAATTTTGGAAGCAAATGAACTTACCATAGTATATTCTGATTTCTTTTCTGAATATAACATACCTTGCATTCTACACTAATGCCAAAGAAGGTTGATCTTTTTGTCTGGGTTATTTTCAGTTTTCAGTAAAGTACATATATATCACAACTTCTAAATGTTTTCTTTAGACCTTATAGTTTGAATTTAGAATACTAGACAAGTTTCAATGTTTTCTATTTATATAATGGTTTAAATTATAAAAATATACTGTCATGTACAGTTACATTAAAACTTCCTGCTCTGGCTGGTGTAGCTCAGCGGATTGAGCACAGGCTGGGAACCAAAGGGTCTCGGTCCAATTCCCAGTCAGGGCACATGCCTGGGTTGTGGGCCAGGTCCCCAGTGAGAGCCATGTGAGAGGCCACCATACAGTGCTGTTTCTCTCCCTCTCTTTCTCCCTCCCTTCCCCTCTCTCTAAAAAAATAAATAAAAAACCTTAAAAAAAAAAAAAAACAACAACTTCCTAAGGTCAAAGTAATCTTAGGAAAGAACAAAGTTGGGGATACCACATGCCCTGATTTCAAACTATACTACAAAGCTATAGTGATCAAAACAGTATGGTCCTGGCAGTAAAACAGACACAGAGATCAATGAAACAAAACAGAGCTTAGAAATAAGTCCACACTTACAAGGTCAATTAAACTATGACAAACGAGGCAAAAATACACAGTGGAGAAAAGACAGTCTCTTTAAATGATATATCTGATAATGGGTCAATAATCAAAATACACATATAATAACTACTATAGCTCAACATAATAACACACAAATAATTCTATTAAAAATTTTGCAGAGGATCTGAATAGACATTTCTCCAAAGAGGACATACAGATGGCCAACCAACACATGAAAAGATGTTCAGCATCACTAATCATTGGGGAATGGATATCAAAACTATAGTGAGATATCACCTCACACCTATTAGAATGGCTATTATCAAAAAGAGAACAAATAACAAGTGCTAGTAAGGATGTGGAAAAAAAGGAAACCTCCTACATTATTGATTGGATTATAAATAAATGTGGCCACTATGGAAAATAGTATAAACGTTCCTCAAAAAATTAAAAATAGAACTACTATACAACCCACTGATTCCATTTCTAGGATTTATTTAAAGAAAGTGAAAGCAATAATTAAAATATATATACACCATATGTTCATTGCAATATTGTTCACAATAGCCAAGATATGGAAACAACCTTGGTGTCCATCAGTAGTTGAATAAAGAAGACATACACATACAACAATGCATATACTCAGCTGTAAAAAAGAATGAAATTACAAAGACCCAATAATGCTTTCGGCTAGTCACTATTTACTCCCAACTCTTTTTCTGCCATCAAAGATAGCAATTAATATAAATGTTAAAATTATATATTCAATTTGCCTGGCAATACAGGCACATGTGCATATGTACATGTACATGTATAATTCTTACTTTGGTATAATTTTAAACTTACAAAAAGTTGCAAAAATAGTGGAAGAAACTCCAGATTCACTCTTTATTACATTTTTATGTATTGTCATCAGTACATTTGATGTATTGTACTCTCTTCCTCTGAACCATCTGTAAGTTGGAGATACTATGTTCCTCCATAAACACATCACTGGAAATTTCCTAAAACCAAGACATTCTCTTATGTAATAACAATCTATTATATAATTTAAGTTAGCAAAATCAGTACATTTTAGAGTACATCATAGAGTTTTTAAATGTTAAAATATATTAGGTGTCAATCATTTGTTAATGGATTAAGCCTACATTTGGACTAAGCAAACATAACCAGGACCATTCTTTCTTTGTGGAAATCAATGGCATATTCAAGGAGAAAATACCAAACTCCAGGGAATGTCTTGAAATTCATCATTTAACACGAGCTACAACTAACAAAAACAAAACAAAACAAAACAAAACAATGGCTTGCTTCAGTGATGTTCTGGCTTTCAAATATTTAAAATATTAATGGCCAATCTAGTGCCCGATTCTTCCCTGTTTTTTTTTTAATTTTTTTTAAGATTTTATTTATTTATTTTTAGAGAGAGGGGAAGGGAGGGAGACAGAGAGGGAGAGAAACAGCAATGTGTGGTTGCCTCTCACATGGCCCTCACTGGGGACCTGGCCCGCAACCCAGGCATGTGCCCCGACTGGGAATCGAACCGGGACCCTCTGGTTCCCAGCTTGTGCTCAATCCACTGAGCTACACCAGCCAGGGCTGTTTTGTTTTTTTTGTTTTGTTTTGTTTTTTTTCTTAATGGGCTACACTTCAGAGTTCATTAACATTTCAATTGAAAGCCATCTTTTTTTTAAATCACATATTCAGCTATCAATAAACACCAGTGATGCTATTTCTTAATGTATAAATTGGAACAACTTACCATTCCATTTTAAATTATTTTTTATTCATTCAGCTAAAATTTTTTAGAAAACATGGTATATGGCATAGCATCCTGCACATAATAATTTTAAAAAGATGGATGAAAAACATCCTGGGGCTTACGGAGTTCCAAAGATAGACTTCATTGATAACAAGAATATGTCTTATATGTAGAAGAGATTACAGTGCATTAGGGATTTTGATGAGGCAAAAATTATTTTTCCTTGGGCGATCAGAGAAAGCTTTTTGAACAAGTTGTCACTTGAGATGTGTAATGAAAGATATATAGGGTTTCTACAGATGATCATAAAAGGAGAGGACATTGAAAAGAATATTTGTACAATTCACACAGGTAGAAAACTGCTAGGCAAATTTAGGGTATTGAAAAGTCAGATGAGTAAGTGGTTCTGCATGGGTGAGAAAGAAAGAAACAGTAATGAAACAGTTGCAATGGACTGCAAATAACTGCTAAAGAGTTTGGATATTAGCAGGTGTAGGACAATGATTTCAGCCTTTTTCATCTCATAGCACATATAAACAAATTATTAAAATCCTATGGCACACCAAAGATACATTTTTTGCCAATCTGACAAAAATAAGTATGATTTTGTTTCATTCCCACCAGATAGCTATTGCATAGGCTGTTGTCATTGTTTTTATCTGACGATCTAGGGAACAGAGGTCAGTGCCCTGATTAAATAGTCAGGTGTCACATGTTTTAAACATTCTTGTGGCACACTGGTTGAAAAATCTCTGGTATAGGAAAACAAGTGGACATTATTTTATTTTCTTAATAGCTAATATATTCACATGATTCCAAATAGAAAAACTCTCCATTCTATCTTATCTCGTCTCTATAGTTCTCACCTTCTTTCACAACTGCATGCTGTTCTTTGTGTCTTAAGTGCTCTATGCATGTAAAAGTAAAATATATAAATAATGAATTTCTTTTTTCTAGCAGCGTGATGTATGTCCTTTCTGTACCTTGTTTGTTTTTTCATGAAAATACTTCTCTTTTTTTAATTTTCTGGAAATTTTATGAATTTTTTTACAATTCTTTTTTTATTGTTGTTCAGTTACAGTTGTCCCTATTTCCCCCCATTACTCTCCATTACCCTACCCACACCCACCTCCCACATTAAATCTGCTCCCCATTAGTCTTTGTCCACGGGTCCTTTATACAGAAAATACTGCTTGAAGTGCTTTCCATGCTAATATATCGAGAGGGAATTCCTATTAATTTTCACAGTTACAAAATATTTCATCAAAGGGAAATAACATTTACTTAAGTAACATTGTATAACCACTGTAAACATATACGTACTCAACATAGGAGCACCGGAATACATAAGAAAAATCTTGGTGGACATCAAGAGAGAGAGCAACAGAAATACAACCATAGTAGGGGATTTTAATAACCCACTGAAATTAATGGATAGCTCTTCCAGACAAAAAATCAACAAGGAAACAGTGATCTTAAATGACCCACTGGATTACATGGATTCAATTGATATGTACAGAACATTTCGTCCAAAAGCAGCAGAATATACATTCATCTAAAGTGCATGATGACAGACAGCATGTTAGCACACAAGTCTTAATAAATTTTAAAAAATGAAATCATATCAAGCATTTTCTCCGAAAACAGTGGTATGAAACTGGAAATCAACTACAACTTAAAAACTCAAAACATTCAAACACATGGAGGCTGAATAACATGTTATTAAACAATAAATGTGTTAACAATAAAATGAAGGAAAAAATAAAAAGTTACCTGGAAACAGATGAAAATGAACACACAACAACCCCAAGTCTGTGAGACACAGTGACGGTCCTGAAAGGGAAGTTCATAGCATTACAGGCTGACTTCAAGAAGCAAGAAAAATCGAATCTAAAATAAACAATCTAACCCTAACCCACAAATTAGTAGAAAATAAACAACAAACAAAGCCCAAAGTGAGTAGAAGGAAAAAAATAGTAAAGATTAGAGTGGAAATAAATGACACAGAGATAAAAACACAAAAGATCAATGAATCCAAGAGGTGGTTCTTTGAAAAGATAAACAATATTGATGACCCTTTTACCAGAATCATCAAGAAAAAGAGAGAGGACTCAAATAAATAAAATAGAAATGACAGAGGAAAATTAACAACTGACATCAAAGAAATACAAAGGATTGTTAGAAAATACATATAGTTATATGCCAACAAATTGGACAACCTGAGAAAAGTAGATGAATTTCTAGAACCATACAATCTTCCAGAAGTGACTCAGGAAGAAGCAGAGAACCTGAACAGACTGATTACAACTAATGAAATTAAAACAGTAAACAAAACACTCCAAGAAACAAAAGCATTGGACCAGATGGCTTCACAGGTAGATTTTACCAAACAGTTAAAGAAGAATATGTTTCTCAAACTATTCCAAAAAATCCAAGAGAAGACTTCCAAGCTCTTTTTATAAGGCCAGTATTATCCTAATTCCAAAACCAGATAAAGACACTAGAAAGAAAGAAAATGTATAGATCAAAGATCAATATCCTTGATGAACATAGATGCTAAAATCCTCAAAATAATACTAGCAAACTGGATCCAGTAATACATTAAAAATATGATATACCACGATCAAGTGGGATTTATTCCGAGGATGCAAGGTCAGTACAATATTTGCAATCAGCCCTGGCTGGTGTAGCTCAGTGGATTGAGCGCGGGCTGAGAACCAAAGGGTCCCGGTTCGATTCCCAGTCAGGGCACATGCCTGGGTTGCAGGCCAGGTCCCCAGTGAGGGCCATGTGAGAGGCAACCATACATTGCTGTTTCTCCCTCTCTTTCTCTCTCCCTTCCCCTCTCTCTAAAAATAAATAAATTAAAAAAATATTTGCAAATCAATAAACATGATACATGACATAAACAAAATGAAGGATATCACATAAATATATCAATAAATGTAGAAAAAGTATTTGATAAAGTACAACACCCATTTATGATAAAAACTCTCAGCAACATGGAAGTAAAGGGAACATACCTAAGCATAATAAAGGTCATATGTGACAAACCCACTACTAGCATCATACTCAATGGGCAAAAACTACAAGTGTTCCCCTTAAGACTGGGAACAAGACAGAGATGTCTGCTTTCATCACTCTTATTCAACTTACTACTGGAAGTCCTAGACACAGCAGTCAGACAAGAAGAACAAAGGAGGTAAAAGGAGGAGGTAAAAGGAGGAGGTAAAACTGTCATTATTCACAGATGACATGAAATTCTTAAAGACTTCACAAAAAATCTATTATATCTAATAAATGAATTCAGTAAAGTAACAAGATAAAAGATTAATATTCAGAAATAAGTGGCTTTCTATACAACAATAATAAACTCTCAGGAAGAGAAACTAAGAAAACAAACTCACTGACTATTACAATAACAACAAAAAAATAAAGTATGTAGGAATAAATGTACCCAAGGAGGTAAAAATCTGTACTTGGAAAGTTATAGGATACTCAAGTAAGAAATTAAATATATAAATAAGTAGAAGAACATACTGTATTCATGGATTGGAATAATTAACATCATTAAAATGCCCATACTACCCAAAACAATCTATAAATTCAATGTAATTTCAATTAAAATACCATTGCCTTGTTTCACAAACATAAACAAGTATTCCAAATATTTATATGGAACCAAAAAAGACCTCAAACAGCCTCAGCAATCTTTAGAAATAAGAACAAAGCTGAAGGTATCACAATAACTGATATCAAGCTATGCTACAAGGCCATGGTGAGCAAAACAACATACTGGCATAAGAACAGGCATATAGATCAACTGAACAGAAAAGAGAGACCAGAAAAACCCATGCCTTTATTGGAAATTAATATTTGACAAAGGAGGCAAGAGTATAGAATGAATAAAGACAGTTTTTTCAGTAAATGGTGTTGGGTCCTGCAGCTCTGTTGGTTGGAGTGTCATCTCTAACATGAAAGGCTACAGGTTTGATCCCCAGCTGGGGTGTGTGTGGAAAGCAACTAGCTGATCATTGTTTCCCCTTACATTGATGTTTCTCTATCTTTCTTTCTCTATCTCTGTATGCCTATCCTTTTCTCTAAAAGCCATGAAGAAATGTCCTTGGTTGGGGATTAAAAAAAATAATAAAAATAATTGGTGTTGGGAAAATTGGACAGGTACATGCAAAAAAATATGCAACTAGCATACCAACTTACACCATAAATAAGAATAAATTCAAAATGGATAAAAGACATTAATGTAAGTCATGAAACCATAAAAACCCCAGAAGAAAATGTAGGCAGAAATATCTCAGATATTTCTTGTAGCAGTATGTTTGTTGATATAGTAGCCCCCAGTGCCAGGGAAACAACAGAAACAATGAGCACACGGGCTACATCAACTTGAAAAGCTTCTGCACAGCAAAAGAAGCCATCGACAAAATGAAAAGAAACACACTGTATGGAAGAACATATCCAATAATGGGTTAATTTCCAAAATATATAAAGAAGTCATACAACTCAACATGAAGAAGACAAACAATTCAATTAAAAAATGGGCAACCTGAATAGACCCTTTTCCAAAGAGGACACAGAGCTGTCCAATAGACATATGAAAAATGCTCAACATCATTATCATCAGGGATGCAAATTAAAACTGCAATGAGATACCATCTCATGTCTGTCAGAAAGGCTATCATCAGTAAACAAACAAACAAGTGGTGGTGAGGACGTAGAGAAAAGGGAACACTTGCACTGTTGGTGGGAATACAGACTGGTGCAGTTACTCTGGAGAATGGTATGGGGTTTCTTCAAAAAATTAAAAATGTAACTGCCTTTTTTTTTTTTTAAAGATTTATTTATTTATTTTCAGAGAGAGGAGAAGGGAGGGAGAAAGAGCAATGTATGGTTGCCTCTCACATGGCCCTCATTAGGGACCTGGCCCGCAACCCAGGCATGCGCCCCGGCTGGGAATTGAACCGGGACCCTCTGGTTCCCAGCCCGCGCTCAGTCCACTGAGCTACACCAGCCGGGCTGTAACTGCCTTTTGACCAAAAGATCCCACTTCTCAAAATTTATCTGAAGAATCCTGAAACACAAAATTGAAAGAATATATGCACCCCTATGTTTATTGCAGTGTTATTTATACTAGCCAAGATCTAGAAACAACCCAAGTGTTCATCAGTAGAAGAGTAGATGAAAACCTGTGATACATTTACAAATGGAATACCACTCAACCATAAAAATGAAGGAAATCTTACCTTTTGAAACAGCATGGTTGGACCTGAAGGTTATTATACTAAGTGAAATAAGCCAGTCAGAGAAAGACAGATACCATATGATTTCACTTACACATGGGATCTAATGTGCAAAATAAACTGAAAAATTAGAAACAGAAGCATGGATACACAGAACAGACTGACAGCTGTCTGAGGGGAGAGGGAGGAGTGGGATCAATGAAAGAAGGTAAAGGGATTAACCAAAGAACATACATGTACAACACATAGACACAGACAACATGGTGTGACGGCCAGAGGGAAGTGGCTCAGGGGCTGGGCGGAGGTGGGCAGAAGGGGAAAAAAGAGATGTTGGTAATAGTGTCAACAATAAAAATAAAGTTAGAAAAAGTGACTTGCATTTACTTTTCTATGAATGTTTGTTTATATGCTTGCCTATTTTTCTTTTGAGCTGTGATTCTTTGGCTCATATACTTCTAAAAACACTTTAAATATTAGAGAAATTATACTACATAAGGAACAAATATTATTTCTCAATATTGTAGTTTCACTGTGTTTATAGTATTGCTCTCTCATGAATAAGTTTATTTTCAATGTATTTACATGTATTTATTTTTGATCTTGTGGCTCCAGGATTTCTAGTCATAATAGCTGGAACATAACCACTCCAAGTTTATAAAGGAAATTCTTCTGTTTTCTTCTAGAGCCCTTATGATTTTATTTTTCTATAGTTAATGTTTTAACACAGTTGGAAGTAATCTTATTATAAGCAGTAAAGGTATAGGTCTACTCCCATTATTTTTGCACAAAATGGTAACTCATTTCTTTCACTGATTTGAGATTTACTGTTTATATGTTTCTAGATTTTCCATTCTTTTCCATACACCAACCTCTCTCTTTATATAGTGCATTTTTTTTTAAAGATTGTATTTGTTTATTTTTAGAGAGAGGGAAGGAGAAAGAGAGGGAGAGAAACAGCAATGTGTGGTTGCCTCTCACATGGCCCTCACAGGGACCTGGCCTGCAACCCAGGCATGTACCCTGACTGGGAATCGAACTGAGACCGCTTGGTTCCCAGCCCGCGCTCAATCCACTGAGCTACACCAGCCAGGGCTTATATAGTGCCTTTTTTATTCCACTTATTTCACTCTTAGACACAGACAACAACTGCATGGTGGTTATAAGAGGGAAAGGGAGATGGGGAGAATAAAGATGGTAAAGGGAGTCAAATATATGGCAATGGAAGATTAGACTTCTGGTGGTAAGCACATAATGTGATGTACAGATGATGTATTATAGAATTGTACACTTAAAACTTAAATAATGTTATTATCCAATGTTGCCCCCCCAATTTTTTTAAAAAGCAAAGCTGCTCACCATTTCAAGATCTTTCCCTTATTTATCTGCATTCGTATGCTAATGAATTGTACACATGCTTACATACATAAGCTTTTAATAATAAGAGTACAAGTTATTCCTAATGGTACCAGTCCACCTTGATTGTTGTAAACTACTTCTACAATGCGACAGTAAGCTTAATTTGCCTTTACAACTATACTCACAATATTCACAGAGGTTTTGAGAACAATTTAATGAAATATACAAAACGATTATCTATATAAAAAAACCATCCCACTGGAAAGAACAATTTAATGTTTGGATTTGTTGTTAAGGACTTTTATCTTGCCCACATCTCTGTTACCAACCTAGACAGCGGCAAAGCTGTACTAGTCTTAAACATTGTCATGGGAAGGCAATCCCACAACCCCCCTTGGTGTTATATGCAATGTCATTCACATTCAGAATACTCTCTTTATATCTAAAAGAAAAGATTTAACTGTAATTCAAGACAATTGTTTTGTTCCTCTCTCCTCCTCCCCAATTCTCCGCAATAGCCTGCAGAGTTGGTATATTATCTACCTTCCTCCTTTAATTTTCCTTCTTTAAAAAAAAACAAACAGAGATGTCATAGGATGCAGTGTCTGATTCCAAAGTTTTTTCAATAGTGAAAATGTCAAACCCTGTGGAAGGCCATTAAAAGACAGTTTCACTGTGAAAGTCATTCTGGTATGAGTTAAATCACATGACAATTTTATTCTGTTTACGCACACATATGCAATTAATTTGATCTGGGGGAAAATCTTTCCCCTCCCTTATTCTTTATTTTCTCTCAATTTTTGCATTCTAATTTTCACTTTCTTCCTAAAGTATACTTTGAGTAATGATTATGTGGTAGTCCATTTGGGGAACATGGACTTTATCAAAGAACTTTCACATAAATGATCTCTTTAGCCCTCTTGAAACATTTGCACTAGTAGAAAATATGTTAATCATCCAGCCCTATTTCATTAAAGCCAAGTTGTGTGTGTGTGTGTGTGTGTGTATGTAAGTATTCATCTGACATAGACTGTTATCTTTTGAGTGAGTTTGAAATTGCATGCTTGTCTGAAATACAAAAACAAATGTTATTCTCATAATATCTAGTATATATTTATATTTTCTCTGATAGTGATTGCAATGTAGAATAAAAACTACATTGCAATGAGAATAAAGAAACTTGATTCTGCAACTAACTTATCATGTGAACTTGACCAAATTAATAGTCTTTACCGATGTAAATTTCTGTATCACTAAAATAAAGGTATTTGATTTTACATAGTTCCCCAAATATCTTGTCTCTGATAGTCTCTGAAGGTCTAGCTGATTTTTGGCCTAGTCTACTACATGAGAATAGCGGCAGGCAAAAACTCTACCGCTTGTGCATGAACACTATCATATGATACTCCTAAGTGGCTTAATGTGTAGAATTCCATGTTTTGTTCTGGAGATAAAATGCAAGTTCCAAAATGGAAAAATATAAAACTATTTTTTCAACTAAAATTTACTGTGTGTGAACCATGCCATAATGTGACCACTTGTTTTGGAAGACACAAGCCATATCTCGTAGCTTCTTGCCTCAAGAATCTTATCACTTTGTAAATGTAATAAAACAGTTATACAGATAACTGCAAATAGAAAACATTATATATCCTAAGTGGTGGATAGAAGGGAGCTAAGAGGAGGATCCAAGCAAATGCTAAAATTCTAACCTGGCCCTGATCTCAGATGGTGATGATGGAAGTAAATGAATTGAGCAGGTACCACATGATCTCACCTATAGGTCTAGCCTAATCAACAAAACAAACAAATGAGCAAAATAGAACCAGAGGCTTGGAAATAAATAACAAACTGACAGTGTCCAGAGGTGGGAGGGAAGGGAGATAATGGGGGAAAGAAGGCACAGGGGCAAGCAAAGGAACACAAATAGAAGACTTATGGGTGTGGACCATGGGGGCATTTACCATGGGAGTGGAGGGGACAGGGTAGGGGTGAGCAATGTAACTTAAGGACAATACATTTTAAAAAATAAATAAGAATTAAGTGACTTGAACTGATTTAGGAGAGATCCATGAAGGGAAAAATCCCTTGGATTTTCCATGGGATCTTTCAATTTCTGAGAATGTATTACATTTGGATCTTTCTCTTTAGTGATATGTAGTTAAAATCCCCTTTACTATAGTTACAATAAAACTTTCATTAATTTCTTAGATTTTTGTCAATCATAGAAGACAATAACAGAGTTATATGTGCTATGGAGAACTGTATGCATAATTTTGGAAACAAGGTACAAGGGAAGAGAATCTCTGAGCTATTGGAAACAAAAGATTTCCTTTCTTTTCTCCTACTTGCATTAAGGTTGTCTTTTCTCCTTTAAAGCTTTAAGAAATACTCTGAATACTAATGTGGCAAAATCAGACACAATCCCCAAATACTGTATTTGCTTAATGATAAATACCTAGTCCTTATCTTTAAAGAGATTTGGACAATCAGTTTGTCCTGTAGCCTTGAGATAGTCAGAGAAGTTAGGTACAGTATTTTAATGCTCATTCCTCCTCTATTGCTGCCAGCTATCATTAATCCCTAATGCCTGGAACGGCATAAATTTCTTCTACAAAGGAAGCCCACAGGTCGTTTTTATTTGGAGCATTTTTTTTTTATGTGCGCCACAATATATTCCATTATGTATTACCTCGTCTGAATGCAAAACTGTTTTATATGCAGATTTAAGGTAATGAGCACTCAAGTTTAAAAAATGGCTCTGGTATCCTGTAGCTTCTCAATAATAATATACTCTTACATTCCAACAGAGAAGGATAGATTATGGGTTTTTCAATTTGCATCAAGCATATTAATTGCAGAGTAGGGCTTCCACATAAAATATCAATGTACTGGAACAAACTGTTAATGTACCAGAATATGAACACTTACATTCATTTCTGGAACTTTAAAAAGAATCGTCTTTCTTTCTTTTCTTTTCATTTCTTTTCTTTTTGTGTTTTGTTTCTATACTTCTGGGGATGATACAATTTTTTAGTCAATTAATGAGAACTACGTAACCTCTGTTTCTCAAAAAATCCCTAATTAGATTAAGTGCAGTAGGGCTTTTCCAGCTATTCTGCTGGGGAAAAATACCAGCCATTAGGGAAAGAGAATAATTCAGAGGATCTGGATGAAACTTATTTTAGAGTTGTTTTTAAGAAACATGACATGGAAGATCAACTCTATGTTGTAGTGGAGGCAGAGAAGTACACTCAACTTTTATTTGCATTATATTTCTCAACTCTGAAGAGAATACCTAAATTAGTAAAACCATAGTTGGGAGTTTTATAAGTAATTTTTAGCTGAGGTTTTGTACTATAGGTTTAATTGTAGAAAATTGTGTAATATGGAACTTTATTTCATGGAAGTACTTGAATTATGTACTCTCTTTTAAACATAAAATTTTGCATGTCGATTTTTTTAAATAAAAGAATGTAATAAACAAATGCACCAAATCCTTGTGTTTTATCTTTTCTTAGAAGGTTTGATAATATAAATTACAAATACAGATTGGTTAGACTAAGACATTTAAACCTTAAAAATATGTTCTCTGCATTTGATAATGTGAATATGACCCTATGCTGAAAAAATAAAACAGCAGGAAGAAATAAAGTTTGAAATTTCAACACATATACTACATTGTTTTCCTAAAGCCTGTACAATAATATGCAAATTCAAAGTAATTGATGAATATTCATTGAATAAGATTCTCATCTATTGTATCCTAAATTGTCACTTCTTTCACACTAATATTTTATTCCACATTGTTTTTGATACTTAATGAAATTCATGATTTTATTATCCCCAAACAACAGTATAATGGGGACCCTGTTTCCAAACCATTCTAAGAATGCCAATATTTGAGTTTGCATGCCATTGCTGTAAGCAGCAAATTATCACACTAGGGATGACAAGAAATACCACCCACATACTCCAACAGGAGACTCGATTCATTCTCTGTCTGGAGCAATCCCTGCAATGTTACAAACTGAAATGAGTTTCCTTTTCAATCTTCAGGTGAAAAATGTAGTGAGAATGCCCTGCTTTCTCTATCAATGTAAATTTCTTTTTCTTAACTCATAAAGTCTTGTGTGTTTGTGTGCGTGTGTTTTATTTTGCAGTGGTAGCTTTGCCCTCATAATGCTACTATGAGGCTAACTGTGTCATGGGTTAAAAATGAAGGCAAGCTAGGCTTTTCTGAGCATTAAAATACAACCTAATCTATGGTAAAATAATTTTGATACTGTTTTAAAGAAACAGCCCTGGGCAACACGAATGTTCCATTGTGGTAGCATGCTGGCTGAAAAAACAGGCTTAAATATATACTCAGGGAAGAGTCTGGGATAAATCACTAGCACTGTAAACTATATCTGTTGGGTGCTAACATTTTGAAAAATTCTGCAAGTGTGTTATTACCATTTTGTATTAACCGTAACAGGTGCATTTCAAACTCAAAAAACTGTAATTCTAGCAAGACAGACAAATAAAGTGTTGCAACTGTTTTCTTTCAACTGAAAGAAAGGCAAGGGCCATTCTTCCAACTGAACAACTTTTATTTCCAAAGGTGTTGTTTCCCTCTTTGTTTGAGACGCTATATTGCACAAGACATTGCCTGCCCTTTGTTTCTTTCTATATTGCGTACATGCATGGAAAGTAGGTTCAAGTACCTCATTCAAAAATCTTTCTACTTAATTCCATCAATTGAAAAGATACCATCTTTTCCAAATTTGCTTGCCTTGGTAAATATCAGTAACAAAAGTTTAAAGTTTATGAAGGATACCATATATCTCAATTTGATACATAGAGCAAAATTCATTTTTTATGAACTTTTACTATTTAATAAACATTGCTTTGGGATCATAAAGGCTACTTTTAGAGGCAGTAATTAAATGCACCTGCCTCTCCTCTCTAGACATCTACCTTCTAAATCCTCTATCAAATGAAAATTAATCTCAGGTTCAAAGTGATGATAACTGAATTCGGGGATCTTATGATGTCCTTTACTTCCTTTGAAGCATCATTTGACAACACGAGTACAATTCTAGCATAGTTGTTGATTTTTAGTTGTAGTTTTTATTTTTTAATTCTTGTGGGAGAGGGATTTAATCTCTCAGACTTCGTTGGTAAATTACATTGATGAATGCATTCTGACAGGAAGCTTTACTGAAATGAAAGGACTCCTGTGTAAGGGAGGAATAACTATTCTAAGAGCTTTTTCATGGTGCTCGTTGCCAGGGAAACCACTGCTTTGTCTGTACGTGTTTGGAATGGCTGCCTCATTAGAACTCAGGCTCTCAGACACTTTGTGATACTGATGAAATGAAAGGGATGAACCTAGTTCAGTTGATTAACTCCACATTAAGAAAAACAGCATATTTAAAAGACAGATTTCTGAAATCTAAACATAAAAAATTATGAGGAAACTGTAAAGATAATATTGATTAGGCATTTTTAACAACTGTGACTCGAAGAATATTTTTATTATTTTCTTTCCCTTTGCCTTTTACATATTTATGGAAAGGTAAGCAAATGGAATATTATATAATATTAGTACCACAAGTAAACCTTGGATGTGATAGATCCTAATATTTGCACAAACATGCACATATCTCTTATTAAAAATTTATTTTTTTCTTCAGTCGCTGGCCTATGTCACAGCTACAATATCATCAAAACAGACTGAATTCACTGACTCAGGGCATAAAAGGTATTGAAAACCTGTGTTAAAAACCTACGTTAGGGTGGTTTTCATTTCTTGAAAGAACAAAGCAGTGGCATACTCAGAAATTATATGAGCCAATATTAACAACAAAGAGGGCAATATAACTTTTATTATTGCTCTAAACTTTAAAAAAATAGCAAGCAGGCATAAAACCATTTCAAGTTCAAGGAAGCTCAGGCCAACTCTCAATGTAATACTCTCTTTTCCTGCATTTTACTGTAAGTCAAATTGCCTTTGGCAAGTCATTGGCATTTCAAATTTCTCCTCTTGCCCCTTGACAAAGAGATGAAGCAGCAGGTTTATAAGCTCTTTTCTTTCAAAAACAGTTTCTATAAATTTCTTGTTCTGTCTTTCTGCATAAGTACCAGAATCTTAAATATTATTATCTAATACTTTATCCTGAAGGGGAAAAGGTATACAAAATCCAAAGAAAAATTACCCCACAAGCTTTTTAAATCAGTATTATTTAACTAAGTTAGGTTTAATCAAATTGACAATATAGATTTTTTTTTTTAATTTTACCTGTAGCACTATTTCAGGAAGAGAAATGTCAAAATGATTTTCTGGACTTTGCAAGCCTAGTTTTTAGTAGCAATATGAAAAATTTGGTTTTATATATGTTAAGCTTAAATTAACTATTAGATATTCAAGAAGAGAAGTTATTAAGGCATCTTTTACAAAGGTAGAATGCACAAAGCTTGTTCTTCAACTGAGTGTGAAATAAGAAGAAAATGAGAATAAATTCAGGGTTTATTATGACTTCCAAGCCTAAATGAATAAAAGTCATTAACTTTATATCATTTATTGAGATTGGAACTACCAATATTGGCTACACATGAGCATCATTTGGGAGTGTTAAAAAACTAACATCTGAAATTCAACTTCAGATATTTGTATTCCACTGATAAGGGGTTGGGGTCTAGAATGGTATTTAAAAATTGATCCCAGAGTAGTTCTAATATGAAGGCAGGTTAGGGAAAGTTGGTGCTAGAACTCATTATGGTGCTTTTTAATCTTGCCTGAACATTGGAGCCACATGAAACATTTTAAAAATCCCAATAGGCAGGCAGTACCCCAGATTAATTAAATCAACATCTGTGAAAGTGGGTTCTGGACTTTCAATTTCCCCAGGGAATCCCATGGGAGTCAGAGTTGAGCATCATGACACTAGCCCAGGGGTGTCAAAGTCATTTTCACCAGAGGCCACATCAGCCTCACAGTTGCCTTCAAAGGGCCAAATGTAATTTCAACTCCTTAACAGGTAAGGAGTAGTTAGTACACCTATACAGTCCTAAAATTATTTCCGCCTTTGAAGGCAACCGCAAGGCTGATATGGCCCCCAGTGTAAAAATGAGTTTGACGCCCCTGCTCTAGAAGTTGAGCATCGTGACACAGGTGAAGAAGCTGGTGTTAGAAACACTGGATTTGAAATGGATCTTGGCCACCCAGCTGTAAGTACTTAAGACACTTAAAAAAGAAAATCTGAGACTATAGAGCACAAGTCTGGATTTAAAATGTGAATTATGGAAATATATTTATACTGGAACACATGGAGAGGAGAGAGTTATTATGGCCCCTATATTAAAAAGAGACAGACAAAAGAGAAGAAAAGAAAAACGGAGACCAATAGCAGAAGCTTGGGAAACATTGCCCTTTGAATGAAGAGAAGAGGGAAAAGAACCGGAACTGGAAACTAAGAAAAAGAAAGCAGGGATTTGAAAGCTGAAACACCATGAATCCAGGTTATCATATTCTCTCAGCTTTCTCCCCCCTTTCTCCTTTCTCCCACTCCCCCTGCCTCTTCATTCCTATTCCTGCCCTCCCTTCCTCCCCTCCTCTCTCTCATTGGAAATTTACTCTCTCTCGTTGGAAATTTACTATTTATCACTGTAAATTTTGTTTTTATCATGGATAATATGTAGGTTGATAGGCATAAATGGTAAAATTTCAAACTCTTTGACTTAAATTTACTAATTTGCTCTCATATTTCACATCAGAGGACCATACTGTTGGTTTTTAGTGTGCATTCTGGCCATTACTTCATCCAAAACTATTTCATATTTGAAATTCCAAAATTTCAAATATTCAAATAATCTATTTCAAGCAAACTCATGCCAGTATTCTCAATGTTTAAATATTGCATTTGTCCTGAAAATGACAAGTATTGGATCTCACTATCTATTTTTTTCTCTTGCTATATTTTAATATCAGAATGCTATTGAGGAAAATCACATACTTTTGTAGATTATGATATTCTAAGTCTCACCTGGTTAATATTTGTCAGACCAATTGAATCAACAAATTATCATGATCATTTACCTTTCTCCACATAAATTATTTCAAATTTTTATCAATCTCTTCAAATACCTTACGTTACTGCCACTACTAATGCAGAGGGCGAAAATAATCTTAGGGAAAATTGTGGCTATCAGCCAGATTCCCTCAACTTTCTGTCTTAAGCTCCTTATATAACAAATAGAAAGAAAAACAACAGAATTACAATTTTACTCACTTTTACATATTTTTTATCCAGTCAGCTGTTCACCATTCTCAGGAATGATTTCTCTGCCAGTGAGTTTGATCTCTATACTTCATTTTTCTATATCCTGAATGCTAATCTCAAGCATTTCAACTCCTGTGCAGACAGTGTTAGGTCTCCCATAATTCCTATTATCATGTTTCTTATTTTCCTCTCTCAGCTTCCTTTCCTTTTATTTGCAGTCAAATTCCTGAAAAGCACACCCTAGGCAATGGTTTTCAAACCTATGTATTAGAACCACCTGAGGAGTTGTGGGACCACATTGATACACAGTGCCCAGAAATTCTGATTCAATTGGTCTAGAGTAGAAGTGGATAGCACATTGTAATTCTGATTCAAATCTGACTTCTACTAGAGACCAATTGAATCAGAATTTCTGATCGGGTATTGGTTCTTTTTCTGTAACTTCCCGTATGATTCCAATATATGGCCAGGTTTAAAAACCACTGTTATACTAACTCAGAATGCAGTTGCTCATTTCCCACTCTTTCACTTCAACTATTTTCTACTTGTTCACATCCCCTGAAGCTATTCTCTTAAAGGGCAGCATTGTAACCTTAATTTCCAAATCCAGATAACTGTTTTCAACATTCATGTTAACTTTTCATACAGAGCCTCTGAAGAAATTGACCATTGTACTTTTCTCAAAAAGCCTTTGCTTTCTATTCTTTGTCCTGCTAAAGAGAAATCATTCTTACTTCTTAGCTCTTTGTTATCTCAGCAAGGGTAATGTAACAACAAAACCAAAATGGTCAGAAAGGTTTCTTGTGTTTAGCAAATATTAAGAAACGACTTTTCTATATGTGTGTTTTAAGTGTAGGTACTGCAGTTACTTCTGTAAAGTGAAGCTTCACTTAACTAGATGGAATCATTCTTTGCTTAACAACTTTAGAGTGATGATAAAATGGTAAGAAATAATATAAATGTTGAAAAAAGCATTACAACAGAACTGTAGGAGTCCAAATTCAATAAACTGTTTAAAAAGTTTCTAGATTATACCATGTTTTATTATTTAAAATTATTGTCTTAAGTTTTTGTTCAAAATATAAAATTCTGAATACAATAACAAATATTGATGGAAATATTGGCAGTCTAAAAAAACATGGATTTGAAGTCAAAATTTAGAAATAGAAGAGTAGCTAGAAGACCATTTTGTTACTCAAAATGTAGACATAAGACTTTTGATAAAGATCATGAAAGTAAAAGATGGGAAGAGACAAACGTGAAAGAGGTTAAATTGATGAGTAAAGGAACTCAATGATATATTCAATTTCTAGTGAAGAATGAAGTGATAAAGATGCTTTAAAAATATTTAGCCTGGCAATGGGAAGAGTTGTGTAACAAGTGACACTATGTGATAGTTGAAAAAAAACAAAAACAAAAACACACGCAATGGTTTGGGATGGGAGAAATGATTTCCATTTGAGACATAATTTTGAACTTAGTGACTGGCTGTTTATGTGATGATGATAAGTCAGTGCACTTGATAATGTGGGACTGTATTGTACGGGAATTGCCAGGACTGGAGATATTGATTTAAGTGTCATCTGTGCAGAACGGGGCATTCAAATCATAAGTGATTTGATGAGATTTCTCAAAGGGTAAGTACAAATGATGACACAGAGTCTAAGAATTTTGAGAAACTTTAGCATGAAAGGAATATGCAGTAAGGTGTGATAAGAGAATATAGTCTCTGAACCCAGACTGAACTGTGTTTCTGTTATAGCTTCAGCACATACTAATTTTGTGATCTCAGACTTGCCTTTTAACTAGTCAGCATCATTATTTTTACCTAAGAATTGGGGATAATATTATCTCCCTTACAGAATAGTGTGATTCTTTTGCCTCTGTGTGTGTGTGTTTGGATAGAGGCAAAGAATATAAATTATTATTCAATGAGTATTCTTACTTTATGTTAGATTGCAAATATAAACTAAATAAAAAGTTAAGTAGTTGAGGAGTTAGAAGTTTAAGAAAAATTCAGTGTTTTAGAAACCAGGGGAAGATAGTTTTAGTGACAGTGGATAGTTCAACAATTCAATAAAAAAAAAATTATTCCTGAAAGAGAAGTGAATAAATCTGTCTGTTATAAAGATAGTATCTGCCTGCTATTATATCTGTTAATTTGTTACTTCTCAAAGTTGAAACATGAACTAACCAATATGTATATTATCTTATATACTTTATTAATGTATAAAAAGGGAAACAAATTTTCAGATTTTTCAAGGTTATATATTGTTTTTATTAAAGATCTAAATTTTGATTGGAAAAGTGATATATAAATGAGACAAAAATTAAAATAATACCAAATGATTTACTAATGAAAGGATGGCTTTCTCTGGCCACACATACCAGATTTCTCCTCAACAGCAACTGCTTTTAGCTTCTTGTATTAACTTCTCACATTCCTGTATGCATGTACAAGCATTCATGAATATAGTCATTAATTTTTTTTCATGGAGTGTATGTATATGTAGGTATGTGAGTACTCAGCAAGCCCTCTCTCTCCCTCCCTCCCTCTCTCCTTCCCTCCCTGTGTTTCTCCACAAATTTGGGAATCATTCCCAGAGAAACACATACATTTTTTCTCATCCTCTTCTTCCTCCTCTTCTCTCCCTTCTTCAAATTGCTTAATATTTCATTCTATAGTATGACAAATTTTATTTAGCTAGTCCCTTATTGATGGACACTTAGGGTCCATCTATTAAGTTTCTGTGTTGAGTCATATTATTAACAGGAAGCTTTCATATTCTAATTGTAACTTTAAGAAAAAGATGAATTTTTTTTTCCTGGCTGTTCCCACAAGCTTAAAGCCAAATAGATTTTGAATTTCAGAAAGTAAACACTATTTTTAAAGTAATACATGTTTAAACTTCCAAATTCAGTATAACAATATGGAAGTTGCTTTGGGAGACTTACTAAAATTTTTCTAGAATAGATTTGTAGTGACAAAACCTGAAATATTGCCCTGGCTGGTGTGGCTCAGTGGACTGAGCACCTGCCTGCAAATCAAAGGGCCATTGGTTCAATTCCCAGTCAGGGCACATGCCTGGGTTGTGGGCCAGGTCCCCATTATGGGGCACACAGGAGGCAATCACACATTGATGTTTTTCTCCTGCTCTTTCTCCTTCTCTTCCCTTCTCTCTAAAAATAAACAAATAAAACCTTAAAAAAAAAAAAAAACCCTGAAATTTGGAACCCCTGTGGTGGACAAATTAAACTTGTGTCTCTTGCATAGCAAGGCATTTTGAATGACCAAAGCTATGTGTATAGTGGATTTGCTTATCTAGTAACACAGAAAGGCACAGGTGCAGCACAATATGTAAAGCAAATGAAAGAAAACTCCATAAAGTAGGTGGTCTGGCTTTTTTTTTTTTAAGTTGTAGTCCCTGTGCAAAAGATATATACAGAGCTTCTGGTCAAGATGGCAGCACAGGTAAATGTGGTACTCAGAGCCTCCTACAACCGCACCAGAAGTACAACTAAATTACATAATAACCATACTTCAGACCACCATATATCTAGCTGAACAGATGTCCTATAGCTAATGGTATAAAGAAGAAGCCACATTGAGACTTGTATAAGGGGTGGAGACATGCAGCAGGCTGGTCCCACACCCATGTGTAGCAATTAAAAATTGGGAGGGATATCTTGGCTGTGGAGATCCCCACTGAGGATCCAGGGATTCCAGCCCCAAACCAGGCCCCCCAGTTTGGATTCCAGTGCTGAGAAGAGAAGTCCCAATAACTTTGTGCTATAAAATCCATCAGGGACTGTTCCTGAATGAGATAGAGAGCTTCTGAAGCCCATGACATTCCTCTGAAAGGGCCAGGATGGATTTACTCAGACTCACTTACTCTGAGCTCTAGCAATGAGGCAGCAGCTTGAAAGGCACCACAAACATATGGCAAGGAACTAAATTGCCTGGCTTCAAAATGAGGGCTTAGGGGCAGCTTTATCTCAGACAGAAGGGCTGGCAGAGGCCATCATTCCTTTTCTGAGCCTTCCCCACACAAAGCCAACATGTGGGCACCATATCTGAGTTTTCATTAACCTGGATAACACTGTTTGCCCTGTCCTGGTGATTCCAGGAGACCATGCCCCACACAAATTACAGGCCCACCCAAGTTGTTTCCAATGGCTTTTCTATAGATATGGCCTGTCTTGGGTCATGATATGGATTTACCTAAAAATCTCTCACACAGTCAGCATCTGGCCTCTGTGGGACTATACCTCTCACTAAGTGGCCCCAAGCCTGGCACTAGCAGGAGTGGCCTTGGTTCACAGTACAGCCTCTCCCAGGCACCTCCAAGACCAACACATGTAGCAGCCACTTGTAAATCTCTTTGTAGCTCATACTGGGTGACCTCAAGCAGAACATAGGCCACGGGTGACCTTGGCCTGTACTTCCAAGGAGGCTTCAGAGCCAGCACATCTGGTGGAGAGTTTCAGACCCATAAGTGACACACTCAAAATATGGACTTGGCAGGTTCCTGAGCCTCACTGATGTGAGTTCTGCTCTGTAGGGTCAGCCCCTACACAGCAAATTCACTATGGTGGTCAGGGACAGTCCTTGCAGCCAATTCATCTGAGGATAAATTCCTCCTATTGACATGCCAGCAGCAATAAAGGTCCAACTATAACAGGAGGGTACACACAACCCACAGGAAGCACCTGGAGTACCCAGCTTGGTTGAGTATGGAGGCTGTGCCCCTGGACCCTACAGGACACCTACTACATAAGGCCACTCTACCAATCCTGGTGGACATAGCAGCTTTACCTAATACATAGAAACAAACACAGAGAGGCAGACAAAATGAGGAGACAAAGAAACATGTCCCAAATAAAAGAACAAAACTCCAGAAAAAGAATTAAACAAAATGGAGATAAGCAATTAACCAGATGTGGAATTCAAAACATTGGTTATTAGGATGCTCAATGAACTTAGGGGAAGAGTAGAGGAACTCAATGAGAACTTCAACAAAGAGATAGGAAAGATAAAAATAAAGATAGAAAACATATACAAAACCAGTCAGACATGAAGAATATGATAACTGAATGAAGAATACATTACAGGGAATCAACAGGGGAGTAGATGAAGTAGAGGGTTAAATCAGTGATTTGGAGGGGACGGAAACAGTTAATACCCAATCAGAACAGCAAAAAAATAAATAAATAAAAAATCATGAGAGTATAAGGAGCATCTGGGACAACTTCAAGCATACCAATATTTGCAAAATGGGGGTACTGGAGGGAAAAGAGAGAGAGCAAGAAATTGAAAACCTATTTTTAAAAAATTATGATAGAAAATTCCCCTAACCTGGTGAAGCAAGTAGATATAAAAGTCCAGGAAGCACAGAAAGTCCCAAATAAGAAAGACCAAAGAGGCCCACCAAGATACATCATAATTAAAATGCCAAAGGTTAAAGACAAAGAGAGAATCTTAAAAGCAGCAAGAGAAAAGCAGGTAGTTACTGTCAGCTAACTCCTCAACAGAAACTTTGCAGGTCAGAAGATATTGGCAAGAAATATTCAAAGTGATGAAAAGTAAGAATGCTACAACCAAAGCTACTCTACCAAGCAAAGTTATTTAAAACTAAAGGAGAAATAAAGAGCTTCCCAGACAAGGAAAATCTAAAGGAGCTCATCACTACCAAACCAATATTACAAGAAATGTTAAAGGATCTTCTTTAAGAAGAAATAAACTAAATAATACGAATAGTAAAATGATAATAAATGTATATCTATCAACAATTAATTCAAATGCAAATGAATTAAGAGCTCCAATCAAAAGACATATGGCGCCTAAGTGGACAGCAAAACAAGATCCTAACATATGCTATCTCTAAGAGACTTCAGACTGAAAGACACACACAGACTAAAAGGAAATAGATGGAAAATAATACTTCATGAAAATGAAAATGAAAAAAAAAAAAAGCTGGGGTATCAATACTTATACCAGACAAAGTAGACTAAAACAAAGGCTATAAAAAGAAACAAAGAAGGACTCAGCAATTCCACTTCTGGGTATCTATCTGAAGAAACTCAAAACACTAAATCGAAAAGCCATGTACATCCATACATTTATTGCAGCATTATTTACAATAACCAAGATATGAAAGCAACCTAAGAGTCCATCAGTAGATAAATGGATAAAGAAGTAGTACAAATATACAATGGAACATGATTCAGTCACAAAAAAAAACAACTACTAAATCTTGCCATCTACAACAACATGGGTGGACCTAGAAGATACTGTGCTGAGTGAAATGTCAGACAGAGAAAGACAAATGCCATATGATTTCACTTATGTTTGTAGTCTAGAAAACAAAATAAATAAAAAAGCAGAACAGAAACAGACTCATAGAAACAGAGAACATTTTTGATGTTTGACAGATGGGAGAGGGCTTGGAGGGATGGGCAAAAAGGTAAAGGACTTAAGAAGTACAAATTGGTAGTCAGAATAGTCATAGAGATGTAAAGTACAGCATAGGGAACACAGTCAATAGTACTAATATAAGTACATATAGTGTCAGATGGGTACTTGATTTATGGGGTGATTACTATAAGGGGTATATAAATGTCTTATCACAGGGTTGTATACCTGACACTAATATCATATTGTACAACTGTAAATTTAAAATTTAAATGTATTAAAAAACAAGGTTAGAAAAAATTGATACCAGGTTGATTACAGCAACTTGCTCACAGAAATGTGTGAGAAGTTTTCAAATAATCACATATAAAAAGTGTTGAAGATGTTGAATAAATAAAAATCACTGCAACTCCCTATAAATGTATATATTTCTTTATTTATGGCCCATAGGTTTAGTGAGCTTAAATATGAGAAAAATAATTCCATGGTTCTTTGCCTTTTGTGATTTGAGACATTGAGGATCATAGGATTGGCAGAGAATGATTTGGATTTACATAATCTATAGATATAGCCTCCTGAATATTGTTAATTATTTTATTGTAGTCTCATATTTCTATTTTTAGAAAAAAAGAGTATTATTGTTATGAGAAATGGTAATTACGAATGAGAATTAAGCTGAAGTTAAAGAAAAACTAGAGCATCAAATTTTCTTCCAGAAAAGAGTTATATTTGAACAAGTATTACAGAAAGTTGTTTGTAATTTTCACTAAGCTAAAATGTATTTCTAGTTGTGTTTGCAGATTTGCATCATTCTGAAGATAGCCACTAGCTATATTCTCATTTTTCATATGAAAGTGTTTACTGGGAGTAAATTTCTTTCTGAGGTTTAATTTCTAATATTTACAAGGTGAGAACTGTGTTCACTTTAATTCAAATGGAGATTCTCTGAACTGCATTTGGGCAGCTTTTTCAGACTGAACCTCAGAAAACATAATACTTTTAAATGATGCATTGTAAAAAGGACATGGAGTGTGTGTGTGTGTGTGTGTGTGTGTGTGTGGTATGTGTCAATGTTGTACAGAAGCCATGTGAATGAATAGATAAAAAGTATACAACCACCCTGACTGGTACGGCTCACTTGGTCGGGCGTCATCCCACATACCAAAAATCACTGGTTCCATTCCTGGTCAGGGCACATGTCTGGGTTGTGGGTTCAGTCCCTGGTCAGGGCAGGCAAACGATAGATGTTTCTTTCTCACATTGGTGTTTCTCTCCCTCTCTTACTCCCTTCCTTCTTCTATATCTAAAAATAAATACACAAATAAATAAAATATTTTAAAATACATAAAACCATATGCATATACAACATGATTTCAAATAATTAAAAATGTAAGTGTGCCTTCAATGAAAAATAATACAAAGCAAGTTTTATATCTTAATTTTTCAGTTTTCATATCTGAACATTTTTTCTGTTATCTGTTGTTTCAGGAAAGTTTCTAAAAACTTCAAGTAAATAAAAATTTTAGAATTTTTATTTTCATAATAATAATATTTGAATGTTGCCTAATTTACATATTTCTCAGTAGGACTTTTATTAATGTATTGGTTTTTCAATGAGGAAAACATTCTTAAAGATAGCAAGCTATTAAATTGTCATCATTATTTATAATACGAACACATTTTAAACAACCTAAATGTGTACTACATTGAGAATAGTTCAATGGTGATACATCCATGTTATAAAATACCCTACGAAGATTTTAAAAATAATCTATATCTATGTATATTTACATGGAAGAGGTATCTAATAAATTGATGAATTGCTTATTTAAGTGAAAATCATTCTACTAATATAAATAGAATTATGTACCTGCAGGGTTATAACATTATGCAACTGTAGCAGATATATAATTCTATAGCACTATCATATATGCATTATAGATATTTATGTATAAAAATGCACAGTGAAGAGAAATGATTAGCACTTTAAAACTGTATATATGTTTATACTTATACAGAAAGAGTTATGGCAGTAAACACTGTAAATTATCAACAGTGGATACCATTAACAGATAGGATGTTAAAAAGGGTAGAGGTGAGGATAATTTTGCTTTACACAGCTTTGTATTGCTTGAATTTTTCAAGTGAATTTACATTACCTCCACAATATTTTTCTTAAATATAACTATAATTAGAATTCTGTTTTGAATTTTATGTCTGCTTAATTCATGTCAATTCTGTTTAATCAGTTTCTACACTGACTTCACAAAAAAAGCAGAAACACAGCAATTAAAGAATCCAAAAAAATAAAAAGAAGTAAAATAAAGAGTAATTACACACAAGCTAAGCCTCTCTTAGAGACATCACCTTTTGTTTCTGCCCTTGAAATAAGATTGTATAATATCAAACTTCCCTCCCATGTTCAAACCCATGTTCAAACTTCTGAACATGTTTGATGTAAATAAAGTCAGGATCTGCAAAATGACAGTTTGGTCAGTGACAGGCCACATACACGTGATGGTCCCATAAAATTATAATGGAGCTAAAAATTCCTTATCATCTAGTGACATCATATTCATCATAATGTTGTAGTGCAATGAATTACTCACATGTTTGTGGTGATGCTGGTGTAAACGAACCTACTGTACAGTACATAATACTGATAATAGTAATATACACCTATGTTATTGGTTTATGTATTTACTACAGTCTACTTTTTAATCATTATTTTAGTGTGTACCCTTTCTACTAACAAAACAAGAAAGTTCATTGTAAAGCAGTGTGCCATGTTATGCTGATAACAGCCTCATGCATGTTCTGCTCACACCTCTTGACTGCATCATTTTCTCTGGTATTTGATGTAGTCTCATGTTGTTGTGTTCATCATGGCCCCTAAGAGTGCCAAATCAACTGTTACTGTTGCCAGTGAAAGGCCATATTAAATGAGTAGCCTGGAAAAAAAATTAAAAATGATCAAGGACTACAAATGTAGAGAATCAGTGAGTGTTACTGCTCACCAGTCAGGCATGTCCCATTCCCCACAGCTTCTACAACCCCAAAGGACAAGAATGAAGTGAGGGAACCTGTTAAAAGATCTGTTTTATTGAAGGCAATGAGACTAACAAAGATTGGAGAAAAGCCTATGTCAGACATGAAGAAACTTTAAATTACCAGAGTTGAAGACACACCACAGTATTGTATCCCTCTCAGCAACATAATGATCATGGCAAAATCAAAAATTTGTTTCATGTTGAAAGAAAAACCTGGACCTGACTATGTTGTTGAATTTACTGCTAGATTTGAGTGGCTTAAACTATTCAAGAGCCATTCATTATTCATTACATAATGTGAACGTGAGTGACGAATATGCAAGTGCTGATGTGAAAGCTGCTGGATAATTTTGGAAACTCTAGATAATTGTGGAGAAAAATTACTTGGCAGAGAAAATATTCTATATGGATGAAAACTCCCTATTCTGGAAACAGATGCTGAAAGACCTTCATCCATAAGGAGGCCCAGTCAACGTCAGGTTTCCAGATTTTTAATGGCAGGATAACAGTCTTGTTTGGAGGCAGTGTTGCAGACTATAAATCAAATCTTTTGTGACCTAGTAGAAAAGGACCCTAGAGCGTTCAAGCATATCAATAAGCACACATTGCCAGTGTTCTACAGAAGCAGTAAGTCATAGGGGACCCAGTGTCTTTCCCATGATGTCCTCCTGAGTTGCTGTGTCAGTGATATGGAGAAGTACTGTTTGGAAAATAACATACCTTTCAAGAATTTGCTTATTGTTGATAATGTCCCCAGACACCCTCTTTTTTAGTGATCCTCATTCCAAAATCAAAGTGGTGTTTTCCCCTTTAAGTACCATCTCTTTGATCTAATCAACAGATCAAGGATATATAGCCATTTTTAAATCCTACCTGAGGAAGACTTTTGCCTAGCCTACTGCTGTCACTGACAAAGACACTAAGAAGGCACTCATGAATTCTGGAAGAACTATGACATCTATAATTCATCAAAACCTAACTTGGGCTTGGGATGATGTACCAAGGACTGTATGAATGGCATCTGGAAGAAGACATTCAAGAAGTCCATCCATGACTTCAAAATATTTGTCAAGGAAGAGAAGGTTGCACAAATCAACAAGGCTGAGGTTGAAATGGGAAACAACTTTACCTGGGAATAGACAAGGGCAAATTTGAAGATCTCCTAGTGGTGGTTCTTCAGCAATTACTAATGAGTTGATGAAACTAGAACAGGAATGCATAGCTGAAAAAGAATAAAAAAAATGCAGGAGTAGAAAATGAAGAAAAATCCCCAAGAAAATTAATAGTAAAACATTTAGCAGAAGTTTTTGCAGACTTCAAGCAGCTCCTTCACAATTTTGAGAACATGGACACCAATACCAAAATGTTTTCACTAATTGAAAAGAATGTTTATGGTAGGTTATCTGCTTATAAGCAAGTATATGATAAATAAGAAACAAAGCAAATAGATTACCATGAACATATTTCTAAAAAGAGTGACGCTCCTCATGGCGAGCCTCAGCCAGGTGCTCAGTTGGTGTTCCAGAGGAAGGCAGTGTTATCATAGGAGATGATTACTCCATACCTGTTACTATCCCTGAACACCTTCTGCTGCAACAAGATGTGGAAGTGGAAGACAGTGAGATTAAGGACTCTGACTCTGTGAAGGCCTATGCTAATGTGTGTTTGTGTCTTAGGTTTTAACAAAAAAGTTTAAATTAAAAAAACATTAAAAATAGAAAAAAACTTATAGAATAAGTATATAAAGAAAGAAAATACTTTTGAACTACTATACAATGTTTGTGTTTTAAACTGTTTTATTAATAAAAGAGTCAAAAGGTTTCTAAAATTTGGAAGTTTACACAGTAGAATACAGTATGCTAAGGTTACTTTATTAATTAAGAAAAAATGTTAAAAGAAATTTAGTGCAGCCTAAGTTTACGGTGTTTATGAAGTCCACAATAGTGTACAGCAATGTCGTACGCCTTCACACTCATTCACCACTCTCTCACTGACTCACCCAGAGTAAATTCCATTCTTGGAAGCTCCATTCATGGTAACTGTCATATTCAGGTATATCACTTTTTATCTTTTGTAACATATTTTTACTGTACCTTTTCTATGTTTAGATAAACAAATACCTACCATTGTGTTATAATTGCCTATATTATACAGTACAGTAATATGCTGGAAACATTTGTAACCTAGAAGCAATAGGTTATACCATAGAGCCTAGTGTGGAGTAGGAGATACCATCTATGTTTGTGTAAGTGCCCATTCTGATGTGCACACTATGACCAAACCACCAATTGACACATTTCTCAGAATATATTCCTGTCATTAAGTAAGGCAAATTGTAATCAACTCCAAAATCTTCAATGTCCCACAAGGATATCTTTTACATTCATTCTAAAATACTAATCTTGAAGTTTTTTCCCCAGTATTTACCCATCTGGTTAGGAAATCTGCATGTGCAGAATAATATATTTTTTAAAAAAGGAAATTCTAGGCGGTCTGTTTTGCTCCCCAGTTGTTCCTTCTGGTTTATCTGCATGTGAATGTGGGACTGCTGAGTCCACAATCCACCACTTCCCTGGGTCCTCCAGCAACTGCCTTGCTATGCAAGGAAAATGGCAGCGAGATAGGTGAGAGCGGAGTCCACAACCCTCTGCCCTCTGGTGAAACACCAAGCTGATCTTCTGAGGAACAGAGCGAACAGCCAACAGTATTCCTGCATATATGAAGATTGGAGACCAGAATTATATGTGACATCGAATGATCAGAGAGTGAAACATTAAAACCTGGACTGTGAAAAGACCACAGTTAGACCCAAACAGGGGTCATCCCAAAAAACAGACAGTGAGACAAATTTCACTTTGCTACTCCAGAGAACTTGCATGCGGGGAGCAGTGAACACCAATACACTTGCTGGAAGAGGAAATCCACCAACAAAGGAACCACCAATAGAAAAAAACAGAAGAAGGTAAAGGAGGTAGTGGAACCCACACTAACCTCAATCCAGGACCAAACAGGAAATACAGCCAACTGGTGGAGAAATTACCCACAACAAACAATGGAACAAGAGTGAGAGAGAAGCTGCAAAACCTTGTTCACACAGAAGAATCAACTTCAACACAACCTGACCACACCTGCACAACAGAATACAAGGTGTGGTGGGTGGAGTGGCCCTCAAGTAACCAGCTGGAGGGAAGGGCCCACCAAAGAAAGACCCAACAACAACCAAAACCCAAAGACATACAGAGAGCCAACATAAACAACAGTCCAAGACCAGCAAGCTAAGGAGATTAAAGACACTGCACCACTGAATCTCACAGATATTCTACCATAGAAGTTCATACCATAAACATAGGGAATCAGAGCAGATCAATTTAAGAAACAGAGGCTAAAAATAAGAGTCCCACAAACAATTAGAAGACAAAGAAGCAATCCCCTAAAGAAAGGAAAGGAGGAAGCCCCAGACAGAATAATAAATGAAACAAAGGCAAGTCAACTATCAGATACTGAGTTCAAAGCACTGGTCATCAAGAAGGTTAATAAGATTGATGAGCTCACAGAGAATTACCAGAAATTACAGGGAAACTACAATGAACTCACTGCAAACTATATCAACATGAAAAAGGAAATAGAAACTATCAACAAGGGCCAAGAGGAAATGAAGAATACAGTATATGAAAAAGTAATGATGGAAAACTTCCCTAATCTGATGAGAGAAAAAGTCACACAAATCCAGGAAACACAGAGAGTCACAATCAAAAGGATCACAAAAGGTCCCACTTGAAGACACATCATAATTAAAATGGCAAAATTCCAAGAAAAAGAGAGAATCTTAAAGGCAGCAAGGGAGAAACAGGAAGTAACATACAAGGGAGCCCCAATAAGGTTAGCAGCTGACTTCTCAATGGAAACATTCCAAGCCAGAAGGGAATGGCAAGAAATATTCGAAGTAATGAGATCTAGAGGCCTGCAACCAAAACTACTTTACCCAGCAAGGCTCTCAATTAAGATACAAGGCCAAATAAAAAGCTTCCCAGACAAAAGAAGTCTAAAAGAACACGCCTCCACCAAACCAGCTCTGCAAGAGATGCTAAAGGGACTGCTTTAAGGAAAGGAAGAAAAAGAGAGAGAAAGAGAGGAACACAGGTACAAAAAAAATTGACAATGAATAAGTACCTGTCAATAACAACCTTAAATGTAAATGGATTAAATTCTCCAATCAAAAGACATAGAATAGCTGAATGGATAAGAAAGCACAACCCACACATATGCTGCCTACAAGAGACCCATCTCAGGACAAAAGACCTACACAGACTAAAAGTGAAGGGCTGGAAAGAAATTTTCCAAGCTAATAGACAGGAAAAAGAGCCAGGGTAGCAATACTCATATCAGACAAAATAGACTTCAAAAAAAGGGCCATCAAGAGAGATCCAGAAGGACACTTCATAATACTCAAGGGAAGAATCCACCAAGAAGACATAAACATTGTAAATATATATGCACCCAACATAGGAGCACCCAAATACATAAAGAAAATCTTGGAGGACTTCAAGAAAGATATTGACAAAAACACAATTATAATAGGGGATTTTAACACCCCATGGTCAAAAATGGACAGATCTTCCAAACAAAATATCAACAAAGATATGTGGCATTGAACAATACCCTAGATAAAAGGACTTAACGGATATACATAGCGCCTTTCACTCCAAAGAAGCTAAATATACATTCTTTTCAAATACACATGGAACATTTTCAAAGATAGACCACAAAACAAGCCTCAACAAATTCTAGAAAATTAAAATCATATTAAGTATTTTCTCTGACCACAAGGGACTGAAATTAGAAACCAACCCAAAGGAAAAAAATCCAAAACACTCAAAATCATGGAGATTGAATAGTATGCTATTAAACAACAAATGGGTCAAGAATGAGATTAGGGAAGAAATCAAAAAGTTTCTCAAAACAAATAAAAATGAATTTACAACAACCCAAAACTTTTGGGACACAGCGAAGGCAGTCCTGAGAGGGAAGTTCATAGCAATACAGGCCTACCTTCAAACAAAGAACCTAACCCTATGCCTACAAAAACTTGAGGAACAACAACAAAGACAGCCCAGGGCAAGTAGAAGGAAGGAAATAACCAAGATCAGAGCAAAATTAAATGCCAAAGAGACTAAAAGCACAATTCTAAAGATCACTGAATTTAGGAGCTAGTTCTTTGAAATGATAAACAAAATCAAGAAACCTTTAAGCAGGCTCAACAAGAAAAAAAGAGCAAGGACCAAAATAAGCACAATCAGAAATGCAAGAGGAGAGATTACAACTGATGCCACAGAAATACAAAGGATAGTAAGAAACTACTATGAAGAACTATGAAATATGAAATATGAAAACCTAGGTGAAATGGACAAATTTCTAGAAAAATATAAACATCTGAAACTCAGTGAAGAAGCAGCAGAAAGCCTGAACCAACCCATAACAGCAGACAAAATTGAAGCAGTAATCAAAACTCCTGACACACAAAAGCCCCAGACCGGATGGTTTCACTGGAAAATTCTACAAATCATTTAAGGAAAAGCTAACCCGTATCCTTCACAGACTATACAAAAAAATCTAAAATGATGGAAGACTCCCAAACTCTTTTTATGAAGCCAGCATCATCCTAATCCCAAAACCAGATAAAGACACAACAAAGAAAGAAAACTTCAGGCCAATATTGCTGAGGAACATAGACGCTAAAATCCTCAACAAAATATTGGCAAACTGCATCCAGGAATACATTAAAAAGATCATACACTATGACCAAGTGGCATTCATCCCAGGGATGCAAGGATGGTACAATATTCACAAATCAATAAACAGAATACATCACATAAACAAAAGCAAAGACAAAAATCACATGATCATATAAATATATGTCAAAAAAGTATTCAATAAGGTACAGCACCTATTTATGATAAAAACACTCAGCAAAGTGGGAATAGAAGGAGCATTCCTCAACATAATAAAGGCCATATATGAGAGACCTACAGCCAACATCATACTCAATGGACAAAAACTAAAATCTATCCCACTAAGATCAGAAACAAGACAAGGTTGCCCACTATCACCACTTCTATTCAACATAGTACTGGAAGTTTTAGCCACAGCAATCAGACAAGAAAATAAATAAAAGACATCGAAGTTGGAAAGGAGGGAATAAAACTGTCGTTGTTTGAAAATGATATGATAGTGTACTTAGAAAATCCTATAGACTCCGCAAAAAAAGTACTCAACCTCATAAATGAATTTGGCAAAGCAGCGGGATACAAAGTCAATATCCAGAAATCAAAGGCATTTTTGTATAACAACAATTAAACATCAGAAGCAGAAATAAGGAAAAAAATCCCATTTGATATAGCAACAAAAAAAATTAAATACCTAGGAATAAACCTCACCAAGGAGGTAAAAGACCTGTACTGAGAAAACTACACAACACTGAAGAAAGAAATCATGGAAGACTCAAACAAATGGAAACATTACTGTGCTTATGGATTGAAAGAATCAACATCATCAAAATGTCCATACTACCCATGGCAATTTATAGATTCAATGCAATCCCTATCAAAGTACCAATGGCCTATTTCACAGATATAGAACAAACACTTCAAAAATTTATATGGAACCATAAACGACCCCGAATATCAGCTGCAATTTTGAGAAAGAAGAGCAAAGCAGGAGGGATCACAATTCCTGATATCAAACTATATTACAAGGCCACTGTAATCAAAACAGCTTGGTACTGGCATAAAGACAGACAGATAGACCAATGGAACAGAATTGAGAGCCCAGAAATAAACCCAAGTCTGTACGGGCAATTAATCTTCAACAAAGGGGGCAGAAGCATAAAATGGAATAAAAATAGCCTCTTCAACAAATGGTGTAGGGAAAGCTGGATGGCTATATGCAAAAAAATGAAACTCGAGCACCAACTTACACCATACACAAAAATAAATTCAAGATGGATAAAAGACTTAAATGTAACTCGGGACACCATAAAAGTTCTAGAGGAAATCATCCGTAGGAAAATCTCAGACATTACACACAGCAACATCTTCAATGATATGTGCCGTAGAGCTAGGGACATAAAGGAAAGAATAAACAAATGGGACCTTATTAAAATAAAGAGCTTCTGTGGGGCTAAAGAAAATAGTATTAAAATAAAAAGAGAACCAACCATATGGGAAAACATATTTGCCAACGATACCTCAGACAAGGGTCTGATCTCCAAAATATATGAAGAACTCATACGACTCTACTCCAGGAAGACAAAAAACCCAATTAAAAAATGGGCAAATGACATGAACAGACACTTCTCCAAAAAGAACATACAGAGGGCCCAGAGTCATATGAAAAGATGCTCAACATCATTAGCCATCAGAGAGATGCAAATTAAAACTACAATGAGGTACCACCTCACACCAGTCAGAATGGCCATCATCAACAAAGCAACATATAACTGTCGGAGGGGATGTGGAGAAAAGGGAACCCTACTGTACTGTTGGTGGGAATGCAGACTGGTGCAGCCACTGTGGAAAACAGTATGGAACTTCCTCAAAAAAATGAAAATGGAACTGCCTTTCGACCCAGCAATTCCACTACTGGGATTATACCCTAAGAATCCTGAAAAACCAATTCAAAAGAACCTATGCACTCCAATGTTCATAGCAGCACAATTCACAATAGCCAAAGTGCTGGAAACAACCTAAGTGCCCGTCTACAAATGAGTGGATCAAGAAACTATGGTACATTTACACAATGGAATTCTATGCAGCAGAGAGGAAGAAGGAGCTTATACCCTTTGCAATAGCATGGATGGAACTGGAGAGCATTATGCTAAGTGAAGTAAGCCAGGCGGTGAAGGATAAATACCGTATGATCTCACCTTTGACTGGATCATAATCAACAAAAGCAGAAAGCAAGCAGAACATAACCAGAGACATTGAAATTAAGAACAGTCTAACAATAGCCAGGGAGAAGGGGGGAGGGGACAAAGGGGAGAAGGGTTTTCAGGAATCACTATGGAGGGCACGTGGACAGAACCAAGGGGGAGGAAGGAGGCTGGGGAGGGGGGTGGGGTTGGAGGAGGAGGGAGGGGGGAAAGGGAGAGGATGAAAATAACTGTAATTGAACAACAATAAAGTGATTATAAAAAATATATATATATTTATATAATATGTATATATATATAAGCACTCAGCCTAGCACGAGGCAGCTCCCTGAAGGGATCTTAAAGGCCACAAGTACTTAAGCAAATGTAACATCCAATGAGCCCAGCGCAGCCCCTGCAGGACAGCTCGGTTAATGAGTGTTGTTTATTTTTCCTAGTCCCCTGTGCGTGGTTAGAAATCTAGTTCAGGCTCAGCTGTTGCAACTGACATTGTCACATGAATTCCTTGCTTCATCTCACGTCCTGACCACTAGGCTGACTGGTCGCTTTGCAAAGGCAGCCACTTCCCAATCCTTGAGCAGGCAGCCCCCAGCCGGCCTTCCCTCCCTTCCTGGCTCCACCCACCCTTCATGTCCCATTTGTCCCAGGCTGACCATAGACACCACTTGGCCCCAATTCCACATCCTAAGCGTTTCTATGAATATAGGCTTTGTGGGCTGTTTATTCATGTGACATTAATCCCAGAAGGGAATCAAAGCAACATAGATGCCATTACCCTTGTTTGCCTTGGATTGTCTGTTACAAACTCTCACAGCAACCTGGGAGTTGAGAACCTGCTTGAATGAGGCCTGGGACAGGGAGAAAGTGGGTAGAGAGAAGAGTCAGATCATCTCTCTAAGATCCATGGCCAACAGCGGAGCAGAAGGGCCGGGCAGAACACAATCTCTGATTCCACATCTCAGCTGAGCAGAGCATCTGGACCCTGCACAAAGCCTGGTCCCCAAGTTGAGCCTGGGAGGGTGCTCTGCTCCGCACAGAGTGAGAGACACGAGACACCTTCAGCTACTTTCCTGAAGCACCAGGTCACTGATTTTCCCAAGTTCTGGTATCGAAACACCCGAGGGCCCTCTTTGGAGCCCTGTAGCTGAACAAACCTATGTCTTTAAAATGAGATTAACAGCAATCAGCGCTTCTTCTGCATGGGTGAGTACGCAGGGGCGTCGTGGAACACAGGCCTAACCAACACCGTGCAAGTTGCATTTCCAAGCAGATCCCGAAGCTAGGGGTAGAGGATGGCAACATTTCAGGAGTGACCCACAGGCAGGTAGCCACACCTCTTTCCTCCACACGCCCTAGCAATGCGTTCCTTCTCAGGCTTGAGAAACACCAGCCCTGCATTTGCTTACGGAGCAACCTTTACCAGCCACCACTCAGAGGCAACAGGGCTGTGCCCGGGTGTTCCCTCGACTTTCCGGAGAAGGAAATGGACTCTCAGATGGTAAAACTGTGATCAGAACTGAAACTGGACCATTTCTCCTTCAGCTCACAGCCTGTTGACTTACAAACATGCACACTCATACACATGCTGCACACACCCTCCAGAGCATGACTCACCCTCTAGAGGTAGCTGGACGAGGTCCCGCACATCCCTGCGAATGACACCGTTTGGCGTGCACGTTGCTGCTCTGCAGTTTGATTGGCCAGGGGGCAGGGTGTCTGCTTGTGAAACCTGCTTTTAATCAAATCCAGTCTTGCCATCCTAAGAGTTGAGAGCTACGCGTGACAGGAGTCTCCCTAACCTGGCCGTGGGTAACACTCATTTTGTCTCCCCTGGGCCACTGGCAAGATGGAGACCCTCGCAGGTGACAGAGTGGTTTCTGGAGGCACAGGAATTGGCAGTAGTGGCTTAGGCTGCAGCACACATCCTCCACGCCCCCAGCAGAGGGCCAGAGGTCTGGGATAAGGCATAGCATTCTCAGTAAGAACTCTTCCAGAAACCTGACAGCTTCCCCACCGCAGCAGGGTGATCCTGGGGAGCAGGACTGTAAATTCTGCTTCCAATCGCCCAGAGCACTGACTCTGGGTCCCTGCCGACCCAGCTCAGGGAACAGAGAGAGAAAGGGCTGGGGAGGGCTGGAGACTGGCTCTTATTAGACTTCTAGAGGGACAGTGACCTTCCAGGGATGTTCTGGAGAAGTCTACTTGAAAGGGAGGAAAGAAAGAAGAAAGGGAGGGAGAAACGGAAAGAGGGAAAGTGATTCATTAATAACTGAGCTATCCAAGATGGATCATATTAAGATGTCTTTTTTAAAACAGTAATAAGGATACCAGATAGCCTTCCCATCAAGCCCTACTCATCCCCAAATCTAATCCCTTGCCTTCTATATTGCCAGTTCTTAAAAACGTTATTAATATTTTTTTTTTACTCAGACATCAGTAAGCCTTACAAGGTGTGTTCTGAATCTCACTTTAGTCCTTAAACCATACCTGAGGGTGGTTGCTCAGGAGCCAGCTCTATCTAGACTGAGCACCTGCCTGTCACCATTTGGGGTTGCGACCTGTCTCTCAGCCTGTGAAAGGGGAAGATGCCCAGTGTGTGACAGTCATCAACTTCCCAGCCCATCGCCCAGGGGGCACTGGGGAACCTGGAGCAACTGTAAGTGGTCCTTGAAGCCATATTTCCATTAAATATTGTCTAAAGCAGTACATCTAATACAGTAGCCAGTAGCCACATGTGGCTTCTGAGCACCAGACATGAGGCCATCATGATATGCTAAAAGTATAAAATATACAATAGATTTTGAAAACTTCATATGAAAAAAGGAATGTAAACTATCTCATTAATAAGTTTTAGTATTGATCACATGTGAACTGATAGTATATTCTGGTACTTTTGGCTTAAATGTGATATATTATTAAAGGTATTCTTAAAAAAAAAAAAGAACTCATATGACTACACACCAGGAAGACAAAACACCCGATTAAAAAAATAGGCAATAGACTAGAACAGACACTTCTCCAAAGAGGGCATACAGACGGCCCAGAGACATATGAAAAGATGCTCAACATCACTAGCCATCAGAGAGATTCAAATTAAAAGCACAATGAGATACCACCTTGCACCAGTCAGAATGGCCATCATAAACAAAGCAACAGATAAGTGTTGGAGAGGATGCAGAGAAAAGGGAACCCTACTGCACTGTTGGTGGGAATGCAGACTGGTGCAGCCACTGTGGAAAACAGTATGGAATTTCCTCAGAAAACTAAAAATGGAACTGCCTTTTGGCCCAGCAATTCCACTGCTGGGATTATATCCTAAGGGCCCTGAAACACTAATCCAAAAGAACCTATGCATTCCAATGTTCACAGCAGCACAATTCACAATAGCCAAGTGCTGGAAGTAACCTAAGCACCCATCAGCAAATGAGTGGATCAAGAAACTGTGGTACATTTACACAGTGGAATTCTATGCAGCAGAGAGAAGGATCTTATATCCTTTGTAACAGCATGGATGGAATTGGAGAGCATTTTACTAAGTGAAATAAGGCAGGTGGTGAGGGACAAATACCATATGATCTCACCTTTAACTGGAACATAAGCAACAAAAGAAAAAAGCAAGCAAAACATAACCAGAGACATTGAAATTAAGAACAATCTAACAATAGCCAGAGGGGAGGGAGGAGGGGACTAGGGGGAGAAGGGTTTTCAGGCACTACTACAGAGGACACATGGACAGACCAAGGGGGAGGGTGGAAGCAGGGGAGGGAGGTGGGTTTGGAGGGGGTGGGGAGAGGGGAGGAGAGAAGATACAGACAACTGTAATTGAACAACAATAAAGTAATTTTTTTTAAAAAAGGAAATTCTAGAGGTTCCAAGATGATAGCAGAGTAGGTGGAAGCTACACTAACCTTTTCCCAGGATCAAACTGGAATCAAAATTATAGAAAAATCATCCTGGATAACCAACTAAAGACTAGCTGGAGAGAAGGTTTATAACCAAGGACTTACAGGTGAAACAACATAATGCATTGAGACAGGTAGGAAATATGAAGGTGCAAGAGGGCTGACTGGACTCCCACAGGTAGCAGCTGAAATTATGGAGAGATATTTCATTCGCTGAAGGTATCCCCCTGAGAAGTGTGGGGTCTACACCCCAATCAGAACTCCCCATCCTAGACCACCAGAACCTGGAAAAGTGCCCACATAACATCCAACTATTACAATCAGCAGGGCCCTGTCCATTAGGGAAAGATGGCTAGAGATTCAGTGCCTCTTAAAGAGCCAACGCACAAAATTTCATTTGTAGCCACATGCCCTAAGCTCCAGCAGATGGAGTACAGAGTGGAATAGAGCCACATGAGAGGTATCTGGGGTTGGTGGCTCTGGGGAGAGAGCTGATGAGTCAGCTGTCAGGATCCCCATGTTAAGTCATTTATTGTACTGCAAAAGCCATCTTTCTTGGCCAGAGCACTCCCCTCCACACACCATCAGCTTGGGAGGAAGCAATAGCTCCACCTGCTGGAATCCCTCTCAAGGCACCTTGTAGAGCTTAAGCACTGCTGAGAAGTACATTTGGAGACTCTTTGAGTGACTAAGCTTAATAGGCAGCCTGCAGAGAGTGGTGGATCTCTGTGGGCTTAGACACTTTAGCAGACTTCCTCTGGGCCATGTGCTGGTAAAATCCAGCCTTGGTGAAGCTTGGTTCATTCCACATGCACCCAGGCCTAGCAGAGGAAGCCAAAAGCTGTGAACAGCTGATAGTTTCAAACGGGTTGCCCAAGACCAGTCACAGGCATCATCTGACATAAGCTGCAGTAGAGCCTCTTTTATTGACCTAATACATAGAAAGAAACAGAAAGAGGCAGCCAAAATGGGAAAACAAAGAAACAGGCCCCAAAAGAAAGAACAAGAGAATTCTCCAAAAAAAGAGATAAATGAAATGGAGCAAGCAATTTATCAGATATAGAGCTCAAAGTAATGATTATAAGGATTCTCAACCACATTAAAAAAAACCATATAAACTATAAAAATGACCAGTCAGAAATAAAGAATGCAATATCTAAAATAAATAATATTCTGGAAGGAATAAACAGTAAATTAGATGAAGCAGAGTATCGAATCAGCGATTTGAAGATAAGATAGAAAGAAGTACCATATCAGAGCAGCAAAAAGAAAAAAAAAATTAAATGAGGATGGAACAAAATTTAAGCAAAATGACTTCTGCATCATAGGAATACCAGAAGGAGAAGAGCGAGAGCAAGGGGTCAAGAACCTCTTTGAAAAAATAATGACAGAAACTTCCCTAAACTGGTGAAGGAAAAAGACACACAAGTCCAGGAAGTGCAGAGAGTCCCTAACGAGATGGACCCAAAGAGGTCAACACCAAGACACATCATAATTAAAATGACAATGATTAAACACAAGGAGAGAATCTTAAAAGCCACTAGAGTAAAGCAGATATTTACCTACAAAGGAGCTCCCATAAGACTGTCATCTGACTTCTCCCAAAAAGATTTCAACCCAGAAGTGATTGGCATGAAATATTCAAGGTAATGAAAAGAAGGACCTACAACCAGCCTACTTTACCCACCAACGCTATTTAAAACTGAACGAGAAATAGATTCCCAGACAAAAAAAGCTAAAGGAGTTTACTACCACGAAACCAGTATTACAACAAATGTTAAAGGCTTTACCTTCAAAAGAAGAATAAAAAGAAAAAAACAACATAACATAGTTAAAAAATAAAATGGCAACAAATACATATGTACTAATTATCACTTAAAATGTACAACTTAGGACCATTATCACATTAAGTGATAAAGCTCCAATAAAAAAAGAACATTGGGTAGATAAGAAAATATGACTTATATATATTCTGTCTTCAAGAGACTCACTGCTAAGTGAAAGTTACACACAGACTAAAAGTAAGGGGATGGAAAAAAGATATTTCATGCAAATGGAGATAGGGTAAAAAATGCTGATATAGCAATACTAATATCTGACAGAAAAGACTTTAAAACAAAGACAATAATAAGAGACAAGGAAGGACATTACATAATAATAAAGGGAACAATCCAGCAAGAGGATATAATACTAGTAGACATTTACACACCCAACATAGGAACACCTATATGTAAAGAAATTCTTGATGGACATCAAGAAAGAGATTGAGAGAAATACAGTCCTACTAGGGGATTTTGCCCCATTGATTCAAAGGATAGATATTCCAGACATAAAAGCAACAAGGAGACCATGGCCTTAAGTGACACACTAGATCAAACGGATTTAATTTATATCTTCAGAGCATTTCACCTCAAAACAGCAAAATATACATTCCTTTCAAGTGCATATGGAATGTTTCCTAGGATAGACCACAAAATAGCACAAAAACAAGTCTCAATAAATATAAGATGACTGAAATCATATTGGCATCTTCTATGACCATAATGCCATAAAACTAGAAATCAATCAAAAGAAGAATAGAAAAACAATACACAAAGAGATTGAAGCTGAATAACATGTTATTAAACAATAAATGGGTCAAATAAGGTCAAGGAAGAAATCAAGACACTTTGAAACAAATGAAAATGAGATCACACCAATCCAATGCCTGTTGGACAAAGGGAGAGCAGTCGTAAGGGCGAAAGTCATAGCATTACAGGCCTATCTCAAACCCCCCCCCAAAAAAAACCAAAACCAAAAGAACCCCCCAAAAAACAAACAAACAAAAACCCCACAAAAAAAGCTTAAACAAACAATTTAACTTTACACTTAAAGGAACTTGAAAAACAACAACAAACAAAGCCCAAAAGTGAGCAGAAGGAAGGAGATAAAAATCAGAACAGAAATAAATGAAGTCTAAAAAAAGGATACAAAAGACCAAAGAATTCAAGACTTGGTTTTTTAAAAACATAAACAAGATTGATAAACTTTTAACCAGATTCCTCAAGAAAAAATGAAAAGGACTCAAATAAAAAATTAGAAATAAAAGAAGAGAAATAACAACTGGCAGCAAAGAAATACAAAGGATTGTAAGAAAATATTATGAATAACCATATGCCAGCAAATTGGATGACCTGGACAAAATGATACATTTCTCAAAACATACAATCTTCTAAAACTAAATCAGGAAGAATCAGAGAACATGAAGAGACAGATTACAACAAGTGAAATTGAAGAAGTAATCAAAAAACTTTCAACAAACCAAAGCACTGGACCAGATGGCTTTACAGGTGGATTTTACCAAATATCTCAAGAGAAACTAACATGTGTCCATCTCAAATTATTCCAAAAAAATTAAAGAGAAGGGAAAACTCCTAAGCTCATTTTACGAGGCCAGCATTATCCTAATTCCAAAACTAGATGATTGTAGACCCTACAAAGAAAGAAAATTAAAGTCAATATCCCTGATGAACATAGATGCTAAAATTCTCAACAAAATGTTAGCAGACTGAATATATCAACAATATATCAAAAATATTATACACCATGATCAAATGGATTTTGTTTTGGAGATGCAATGACAGTGCAGTATTATCAAATTAATAAATGTGATTCACCACATAAACAAAATGAAGGATAAAAACCACATAATCATATCAATAGAGGCAGAAAAAGCACTTGATAAAATCTAGCACCCATTTATGAAAAAACACTCTAAGAAAAGTCAGAATAGAGAGAACATATCTCAATGTAGTAAAGGCCATAAATGACAACCCACTGCCATCATCATATTCAGTGGGTTAAAACTACAATGTTCTCTCATTAAGACTGGTAACAGGATGGGGATATCTGCTTATACCAATCTTATTCAACATAGTACTGGAAGTCCTAGGCACAGAAATCAGACAAGAAGAAATAAAAGGCATCCAAATTGGAAAGGATGAAGTAAAACTATCATTGTAAGCAAATGACATGATACTACATATAGATAACCCTAAAGACTCCACCAAGAAATTACTAGAACTGATAAATAAATTCAGTAAAGTAGCAGGGCACAAAATTAATATCCAGAAATCAGTTGTATTTTTATCTGCCAGTAATGAACTATCAGAAAAGGAAACTAAGAAAACAATTCCATTCACAATTTCTTCAAAAAGAACACAATATCCAGAAATAAATTTAACAAAGATGTTAAAGTTCTGTACTTGCAAAATTATGAGAAAAATTTTTAAGAAAAGATTTGCAAAATTATAAGAAAATTATATGAAGAAAGAAATTAAAGAAGATACAAATAAGTGGAAGCACATACCATGTTCATGGATAGGAGGAAATAACATCATAAGAGTGCCCATACTACCCTAAGCAATCTACAGATCCAATGCAATTCCTATCAAGATACCAATGACATATTTCACAGGACTAGAACAAATTTTTCAAAAATTTATATGCAACCAGAAAAGACCCCAAATAGCAACAAGTGATTTGAGAAAATATTTGAACAAAGTTAGAGGAATCATGCTACCTAATATTAAACTATACTATAAGGCCATTGTAATCAGAACATCATGGTACTGGCATAAAAACAGATATACAGATCAATGGAAAAGAATAGAAAGCCCAGAAATAAAACTATGCCTTTATAGCCAATTAGTATTTGACAGAGGAGTCAAAAACATACAATGACTTCAAGATAGTTTTTTCAATGAATGGTGTTGGAAAAATTGGACAGATACATGCACAAAAGGAAATTAGACCATGTTCTTATGCCACACACAAGAATAATTTCAAAATTGATTAAAGGTTTAATGTTAGACTGGAAACCATAAAAACCTTTGAAAACATAGGCAGTAAAACCTCAAACATTGATTATAGTAATATTTTTTAAAACATACTTGTATCTTCTCAGACAAGGGATACAATAGAAAAAATTAACAAATGGACTATATCAAACTAAAAAGTTTTTGCAGACTTCTGGCAAAATGGAGGCGTAGGTAGACACACTGTGCCTCCTCACACAACCAAAAAGGAAAAACAGCAATTTAAATAAACAAAAACAGCCAGATCTGACAGAAAATCCAACTGAGTGGAAGTCCGACAACCAAAGAGTTAAAGAAGACACATTCATCCAGACTGGTAAGCGGGGCGGAGTCTGGCACAGAACGTGCAGCAAGTCAGGTGGTGAGCATGCAGAAGGACAGCGTTTTGTGGAGTGGTACTGGCAGCACTGCAGCTGCCGGGAGAGACCGGAGGCGGGCGTGCCTGACCAAAATGCGGCCAGCACCCTGCCCACTCAGACCCAGCGGGGCCGAGATTGGTGGACTGGGTGGGTCCTCATTTGTGTGCAGATAAACCAGGAGAAAAGCTGGGGAGCGGAACAGACGGAGCAGCAACCCACCAACTCGGAGAAATAAAACCTCAAACCACCAATTGAAAACACCTGTGGGAGCTGAGGCAGTGGCGGGAGGAACTCCAGGCATCACAGGAGAGCTCATTGGGGAGACCCACAGGGACTTGGAACTGTGCAGACCCTCCCACTCAACCTGGAGCCAGCACAGAAGGGCCCAACTTACTTGTGGGTAGCAGTGTAAGTGCGGAGAATGGAGCAAGCACCATTGTTCTCTCAAGACCCGCCCCACAGGCTGTGTTAAAACACACAGACATGAGTTACCCTGTGCTGGTGAACACCTAAGGCTCTGCCTCTTAAAGTAACAGGCGCACCTAGAAAAAAAACGGCCCAAATGAAAGAACACATCAAAGCTCCAGAAAAAATACAACTAAGTGATGAAGAGATAGCCAGCCTATCAGATGCACAGTTCAAAGCACTGGTAATCAGGATGCTCACAGAATTCAAAGAAAGATTGTCACAATTGCTTGAACAAATGAAGGATAATATAAAGGAAATGAGGGGAAATCTGCAGGGAACCAATAGGGATGAGAAGGAAACTGGGACTCAAATCATCGGAGTGGACCAGCAGAAAGAAAAAAAACATCCAACCAGAAAAGAATGAAGGAACAAGAATTCAAAAAACTGAGGAGAGGCTTAGGAACCTCCAGGACATCTTTAAACATCCCAACATCCAAATCATAGGGGTGCCAGAAGGAGAAGAGGAAGACCAAGGGATTGAAAACTTATTTGAACAAATAATGAAGGAGAACTTCCCCAAGCTGGTGAAGGAAATAGACTTTCAGGAAGTCCAGGAAGCTCAGAGAGTCCCAAAGTAGTTGGACCCAAAGAGGAACACACCAAGACACATCATAGTTACATTACCCAAGATTAAAAGTAAGGAGAGAATCCTAGAAGCAGCAAGAGAAAAGGAGACAGTTACCTACAAAGGAATTCCCATAATACTGTCAGCTGATTTTTCAAAAGAGACTAAGCAGGCAAGAAGGGGCTGGAGAGAAGTATTCCAAGTCATGAAAGGCAAGGACCTACATTAAGAATACTCTATCCAGCTAAACTCTCATTTAGAATGGAAGGACAGATAAAGTGCTTCTCAGATAAGGTCAAGTTCAAGGAGTTCATCATCACCCAGCCTTTATTGTATGAAATGTTAAAGGGATTTATGTAAGGTAGGGGAGGGGATATCAACAGGGGAGTGGTAGGGGGAGAGAGGGGGGAAAGAGGCAGAGAATAAGTAGCATAAGCGGTAGGTAGAAAAGAGACAGGGGGAGGTTAAGAATAGTATAGGAAATGTAGAAGCCAAAGAACTTATGACTGATATGACTGATGGACAAAAACTAAAGGGCGGGGAATGGGGGTGGTATGGGGGTGGAGGGGAAGAAAGGGGGGGGAAATGGGACAACTGTAATAGCATAATCAATAAATTATATTTTTAAAAATAATAAAATAAAAATAAAAATAATAAAAAGTTTTTGCACAGCAAAGAAACTGTGAAAAATAAACAAGCAACCCACAGAATGGGAGAACACATACTTGCATATACATCTGATAAGGAGTTAATATCCAAACTTTATAAGGAACTTATAAAACTCAACAACAACAAAAAACAATTCATTCAAAAATGGGCAAAGGACCTGAATAGACACTTCTTCAAAGAGTACATAGAAATGGCCCATAGACATATGAAAATATGCTCAATATCACTAATCATCAGAGAAATGCAAACTAAAACCACAATGAGATATCACACACCTATTAGAATATTACCATCAGTAAATCAACAAGCAATACATGCTGGTGAAGACATGGATAAGGGGAACTCGTCTACTTTCTTGGTGAGAATGGGGATTATTGCAGCCACTGCAGAAAGCAGGAAGAATTACCTCAAAAAATTAGAATGGAACTCCCATTTGACCCAGCGTTTCTACTTTTGGGAATTCATCCAAAGAAACTCAAACCACTAATTTGAAAGAATATATGCACCTCTATGTTCATTGCAGCATTTTTTTACTAAAGCCAATATTTGAAAGGAGCCCAAGTGCTCATCAGTAGATGAGTGGATAAAACAGCTATGGTACATTTACACTAAGAAATACTACTTGGACATAAAAAGCAAGAAAATTTTACCCTCTGTGACAGCATGGATAGACCTGGAGAACATTATGCTGAATGAAATAAGCCAGTCAAAGAAAGACAAATACCCTATGATTTCACTCATACATGGAACTAATGAACAAACTGATGTAATAAGCAAAATAGACACAGACTCATAGATAGATGGATGTGGGTGGAAGAGGGTATGGGGGATAAATGGTAATAGAAAAAATACAATAAAAATGTACTATTAAATAATCAAGAAAAGGAAATTCCTGGGGATGAGTACTGGCTTCTCTTTGATATGTTGAATCCTGTGATAACAGCATTTTTTAAATGCAGACTTTATATATTTTTTATCATCAAACACAGAAATTGAACCTTTGGAATCTGCTTGACAACCACAACTTTGCAGACTCCATTTTACACACATAAGGGAACCTTCTACACTTTTTGTTAACTAGATAAACTATATTTTTCACTTTGAAAAGAAATATCCCTATGATTTGATGATGAGAAACTACCTCATGACATTCTTTCACTGTTTTTAAGGTACTATACTTTTGATTTCATAATGTTCTGCAGAAATTCATCTAACAATGGAGTGAACAAAAATCTAACAAAGGATCAAATTGTTATTATGGGCACATAATAACCTCTAACTGGCCTTCAATAATGGAGAAATACTCAGTGGGAAGAGCCTTTCATTGTGACACTTTTCTGACATTTTTCATACATACAATCAGTGAAGTGGTATATGGCTTTATGTTAGTTATGAAGAGTAAAAATATTGTCTCAGAAAGCTGTAGTACTAAGTAGTAATGTTACCTTTTTTCAAAAGTGGAAGTAAAAATCTTATAAAGGAAGATAGTGCCCTCTCACCTTTAACTGGAACATAATCAACAAAAGAAAAAAGCAAGCAAAGCATAACCAGAGACATTGAAATTAAGAACAATCTAACAATAGCCAGAGGGGAGGGGAGAGGGGACAATGTGGAGAGGGGTTTGCAGGAACCACTATAGAGGACACATGGACAGAACCAAGAGGGAGGAGGAAGGCAGGAAAGGGAGGTGGGGTTGGGGGTGGGGTGGAAGGGGAGGGGAGAGGATGCAGACAACTGTAATTAAAAAACAATAAAGTAATTATTTAAAAAAAGATAATGCCCTCAAAATTTTAGTCTAACCAATTTCCACAAGAATATTTGAAAATTATCTCACAAAATTAATTTTCACTAACTATATTCACCAATTTCCCCTCTGCAATGCTCTTTTTCATGTAAACAATGTTTCCTTTAGTACATTATATAAAATATCAGGTATATGTAAATTACTGCTGAATTGCTTTGAGAATAAGGTACTCATACAATATACATGTATTAACACTAACAGCAAAACAAAACAAAACAAAACTGACTATTCTCTAGCTAGACCTACCAATCTCTTATACTTTGTATTTGCTTTTATCTGATTATTCGAGTATACTTATATTGTGTGAATTTGGAAAACTTAATTTTAATCAAGGAACCCTATGAACAAATATCCCTTATTATTTTAAACCTCTTTATTTTCATATCATTTTTTTCTGTATTCATGATTTTGTAAGTTACAATAATGTGAATCCTCAAAAGATTTCTCTGGGCAAAATCTTTAGACTATGTTAGGATTGCTAAACAAATGTATTCAAATACACTTTCATTACTAAATCTTTATTTAAAAATCTTTTTTTGTTACCTTTTCCTTGCTCGAATGAAAACCGTTAGAGACTTTTTCTGAAAATAACATCATCCAGATAAAAATGTCGACTCTATCCCAAAACACATAAGGCTCATAAAGAGTGAGGGAAGCAAGCGTGCCAGCTGATCTAGTTCACTATTCTCATAAAGGGCAATGGTGGCACTTGAGAGACGGTCCATCTATTCATTTTCATGATAATAAAATGATTCCTGAAAGTGACTTTGTCCAGAGTAAATTGCTGTGTGTTATAACGTGATTACTTTAGAGGTGAGTTATCATAGATCACCAAATAATGTGACCATCTTATACCTTAATAAAAAGTCCTCTGTTCATTCAAGTATCTTTTTGCAAACTGAGTCTGTATTACCGTCTTTCCCAAATTTAGCCCAATGTTTCAGTGGAAAGAGGTTTAATATAAATTCTATCATGGCCAAAAAATGTGAAAGCATGCAGATAAATAAAGTGAGTAGGTGTTTCTCTGTCTCATGCACAAATGAGTTAAAATTCTGCATTTAAAGCAGCACAGAAAATGACATGATATAAAAGATAAAATTCTGATGTAAAGATTATTGGTTAAGAATGAAAATTAGAAAAGCAATATTTATGTATATTCAGTAGATATGAATTGCTCCTTTTGGGAGAAGTAGTTTTTTAAAAGTGTATTAATTACAATAACTTTAAAAGTATATTTATTTTATAAATTTTACAACCCTTATTAAGCTGAGTCATTGAAGTATAAAAATTAGATTTCGCTTTTAATATATTTATAAAAGAATTCCTCATAGGAATCACAATGTTATAAACACCAATGTTTACATAAATATATTAAAGAATTTCATTTTTTCATTATTACATAGGACAATATATTTGTCTTTTCAATAATATTTTATTATAAATCATAAATACTCATCTTACCAAAAATAAGTGAAAAATAGTAGATAGCTATAAAGGGAAAAGACCAGAAAAGAGAGATGGTAAAAAGAAATATTCCCAGTTTTTGTATTAAAATTTTAATTTTGATCTTTCTGCTCATACAAAACAATAGAAATCTATACATCTGTAGTGTGAGCTCAGTGTTATACTATCTTAGACTGGATTTAAAAAATGCAAGGATAGAAAAATCATTCACTGGCAAGAGAATGCTTTTGATTGGGCCATAGTTTTACTGTGTTATTTCTGATATATAATTCTCCTTGTTAATTGAAATACAGTGCTAGTTAAGCTCAGTGTTGATGGGTGTTTCAGAGTTAGCTTAATGTAATTCTCCAGGGCATTTTAATAGCCACTCCCCTTCTACTTTCCACGAGCATTCATAGGAGAGCTCAGCAGAAGGCAGTTACTCTATTTCTCAATTACATTCCTGTTGGTGCATGAATTACATGGGGCATAGACGAGAGGCCCCTATAGACTCACACTGACAGTCTTTCTGTCTAACAGTGATTTATATGAAAGAGTTAGAAATGACCTTTCTGGTGATTTGGTTCAAATGCCCATACATTTCAAAACTTTTAATATGAAGAATTCTTCACAAACCAACACCATAATATTCAACTGCATTCATTCCTGAAAAGGTACCTAAAGTTTTGTTGCTGGACAGTTCAAATGATTGGGTAATTTTAATATATTCATTTCGAACTTTAAACATGGTTTCAGGTTTGCTTTCTAAAGCAATACTGAGGAATTTGCTTTTATTTTTGACAAGTTAAGCAATCTTTCAGGTATTTGAAAACAAGTAAGTGCTGTAGTAGGTCACGGTAGCTATAGTTTTGCTACACCACTTGCTTCATCTTGCATTTCTTTTTTTTTAAACAAATGTAATTTCTCTTTTTTTATTGGGGTGACACTGGTTAACAACGTTATAAAGGTTTTGGGTGCACAGTCCTACAATACATCATCTGTACACTGTATGGTGTGTTCACCACCCTTTCCCTCCACTTCTCCCTCTCCCTCTCCCCTGGGCAATCACCACACTGTTGTTCCTGTTCATGAGTTTGTTCTCTCTCTTTCTCTCTATCTCTCTCTCTCTCTCTCAATTCCTATACTCCCCACCCCCAATCCCTGACACCTGTCAGCCTGCTCTTTATCTATGAGTCAATGTCTATTTTGCTTAATAGTTTATGGTGTTCATAAGATTCCAAATATGAATGAAGTCATATGGTACTTGTCTTTCTCTGACTGGATTAGCATAATATCCTCCAGGTCTATCCATGCTGTCACAAAGGATAAAATTCCTTTTTTTATGGCTGAGTAGTATTCCTTTGTGTAAATATACTACAGCTTTTTTATCCACTCATCTAATGATGGACACTTGCACTGCTTCCAAATCTTGGCTATTGTAAATAACACTGCAATGAACAAAGGGGAGCATATGTTCTTTTGAATCAGTGTTTCAAGTTACTTTGGGTAAATTCCCAGAAGTGGAATCACTGGGGACTAAGGCAGTTTCATTTTTAATTCTGAAGTAACTCAGTTCTGCTTTCCACAGTGGCTGTACCAGTCTGCATTCCCACTAACAGTGCACTAGGGCTCCCTTTTCTCCTATTCTCACCAACACTTCTTGTTTGTTGATTAATTGATAATAGCCATTCTTACAGATGTGAAATGATATCTCATTGTAGATCCTCTTTGAAAAATTGTCTATTCAGGTCCTTTGTTCACTGCTTAATTGGATTTTTTTTGATGTTGAGTTTTAGAAGTTCTTTATAAATTTTGGATAATAACCCCTTATCAGATGTATCTACAAATATATTCTCCCATTCAGTAGATTGTCTTTTCATTTTGTTGATTTCCTTTGATTTGCAAAACATTTTTAGTTTGATGTAGTCCCATTTGTTTTTCTTTTGTTTTCCTTGTCAAAGGAGATATATAAGAAAAAATATTGCTACGAGAAATATTTGAGATTTTACTACCTATATTTTCTTCTATGATTTTTATGGTTTCAAGTCTTATAGTTAAGCCTTTAATTCAGTTTGAGTTTATACTTATGTGTGGTATAGGAAAGTGGTCTAGTTTCTTTTTTTCTTTGCATGTATCTATACAATTTTCCCAACATCATTTATTGAATAGACTATCTTTAGCCCATTGTATGTTTTTGCCTCATCTGCCAAATAGTAACTGACTATAAAGGTGTAGGTTTATTTATTGGCTCTCTATTCTGTTCCATTGATCTGCATGTCTGTTTTTATGCCAGTATCATGCTGATTCAATTACTATGGCCTTATTGTATAGTTTGATATTAGGTAGTGTGATTCCTCCAACTTTGTTCCTCTTTCTCAGGATCACTGTTGCTATCCAGGGTCTTTTGTGGTTACATATAAATTTTTGAAATATTTGTTCTAGTTATGTGAAATACACCATTGGTATCTCGGTATGAATTGTATTGAATACCTAGATTGCTTTGGGAAGTTTCCTTTCAGATCAAGAACAAGACAGGGGTATCCATTTTCACCATTCTTATTCAATATAGTACTGGAAGTCTAGCCAAAGCAGTCAGAGGAAGAAGAAATACAAGACATCTAAATTGGAAAGGAAGAAGTAAAACTGTCATTATTTGCAGATGACATGATGTTATAAATAAAGAACCCTAAATATTCCACCAAAACCTACTAGAATTGATATATGAATTCAGAAAAGTTGCAGAATATAAAATAAATATCCAGGATCAGTTGCATTTTTATACACCAATAATGAACTATTGGAAAGGGAAACTAAGAAAACAAACCCATTCATGATAGCTTCAAAAGAAGTGAATACCTAGGAATAAATTTAACCAAAGAAGTAAAAGAGGTATACATGAAATATTATAGACTCTGAAGAAAGAAATTGAAGAAGATACAAATTAAGTGGAAGCATATTTGTGTTCATGGATACAAAGAATTATCATCTTAAATTTCTTTTAACACTGGCCTTTGAGACCAGTAGGACAGACCAGGTTTTCTCAACTTCAGCACCATTGACAGATCAGGCCAAAAATTATTTGTTGGAGGATATCCTGTGTATTGTAGAATGTTTGGCAGCATCCCTGGCCTCCATCCACTGCATTCCAGTGTGCACCCCCACAAATCCGTGACAACCAAACATTTATCCAGATACTTCAAATGTCCCTTGACAGAATAATCAAAGAAATTCTTCCACACGTGCATGTGAAAAGAGTGTCTATCATCAAGGAAATTCACATGAAGGAGCCTATTTGGGTTATAGTGACTGGGACAGACATCATCCATTGCCTCCCCAATAAATTCTTTCTCTCTCTGTCTCCTTTTTTTTTGTCAGTTAGGAAAAGCTCAATTGAGTTTGTGTAGATATGAAAATGTTCCCAATATTCTAGGGAGTTAGGAGAAGCTACTTGATCCAGCTGTGGTAAATGAAAGGAAATAGATGGTACTAGATGATGCTTCTAAAGGAAAGCTTTTAAAAGGAAATACAATCATTCCACATCATTTGTCCTATGTCCCTCTATCTTCATATAGATTCAATGTGAAGTGATGTAAGCCACAAGAACTAAGCAGCACTCTAAGAATACGGGGGTGAGAAGATTTCAAGAGTCTTGGTTCTTGATCACACCCTTACTTATCCTTGCACCAGCTCCGGACTAGCTATTCCAGACATCTTATTAGAGGAAAGGGTGGTAAAAGGGAGACTGATTCTTTTAATTCACTGGTTTTATTTAGCCTCCTATAAAAGAATTTAAGTTAACATAATCTCTAACTAAGAGTGTTAGCTTTTCTTTAGGAGAAAAATAAAACAGATACCCATATTATAAATATCCCAAGACTTTTCTCATGTTCAAGCAGTTTTCATATATATTCTTTCAGTCATTCCATATTTGCCATGTTTCAACTACAATGAGCAAGGTATCCTGCTGTCCCAGATACAAAGATATAAAAGAAACAAAATATTCCCCAGTTTCCTAGTATGGGGAAAACAAAATTATATGGGACTGCTAGGGTTTATAATCATTTTTAAATTATCAAGCAAAGAATAGGAAAATATTAGACAAAAAAGAAGATGAACTTCAATAAGAAAAAAAAACAGTAACAATACAATGTCAATGTTAAATCATTCAAAATGTATGATAAAGCCGGGTGGTTATTTCTAAAAAAATATATAGGTTTTATCCATTACTTAAAAAGTCTATATAAGGGAATATAAAACAAAATCTGAGATTTAAATTTCCTAAGCTCTCAGTTGGCTATCCACTTGATTTGTCTTTAACCATATGTGAAGACTAGAATATTTTCAAGTACAAATTAGGCTCAATTTTTTGTTTTGTTTCATAATATATATTATCTTTTAACCCCAAAGACCTTTACTAAGAAACCAAATTATCTCCCACAGATATGCCATGAGGAATAAGCTTCCTGCTAAAGAATCCCCTTTCACCCACGAGGATGTTCTTCTGTCTTCCTTGCACATATCTCCCAGCTTACTGATTGCATTTTTCTCACTGCCATCAGAAAATGTGCTGCGCCAGCAGTAGACTGTGTCATTAGTTATGACTCATCAGTTGTGGCATAATCATATCAATTCCTACCCAATGTCCTCTGTCCTCATTTAAATACAGATTTTTCTTCTATTGCCAAGCTATCAAATATGTTTTACTCACTGAGTCTTATAAAAAAGGTAAAATAGCACAGTCTGCTCTAAGCAGCAAGATTTTAAAAAGTAATATTCAAATTACTGCATGCATTTTTCCAATATACTTCTCTCTATTTCTAAAAAATCTAACTACATAATCATATATATATATACACCATATATCTGCTGATAGTAATTTGAATAATCACTTATGAAAAATAACAGGAAATTATCAATCATAACAAACTGTTTTTTTAAAAAACTATTTCTAAGCCATCTTGAAATTGATAGAAAATGTAAAGGTCCTGATGACACTCTTAATCAGTAAGGTATGAATATCAACATATTAAAATAGGAAAAAAAAGAAATTCCAGATTTAAGCTGAAAGTCCAATGCATTCAATATTTAAATGGGCTGTATTTATTTGTAATAAAATATAATAAAAAGGTTGTTTGTGTAAACTGTTTCTGTATTTTTTAGGTAGGCCTGTATTGCTATGAACTTCCCTCTCAGGACTGCCTTCGCTGTGACCCATAAGTTTTGGGTTATTGTCTGTTCATTTTCATTTGTTTCAAGGAACTTTTCGATTTCTTCCCTAATCTTGTCCTTGACCCATTCATTGTTTAACAGCATACTATTCAGTCTCCATGATTTTGGGTGTTTTGGGTTTTTTTCCTTGGGGTTGGTTTCTAATTTCAGTCCCTTGTGGTCAGAGAAAATACTTGGTATGATTTCAATTTTCTTGAATTTGTTGAGGCTTGTTTTGTGACCTATCATATGGTCT
>PVJI01009476.1:0-65269 GCA_004026765.1 Micronycteris hirsuta | reverse complement strand
GCAGACCTCCCGGCTCCCCGCAAGTCCCGAGGGACCCCTTCACTCTGAAGCAGACTCCCTACCTGCTGATCTTTCAGTTTTATGTGCAATCCTGGTCGTCAATCTTCCTGGAATTCAGCTGGGCGATCTCTCTGCTCCTTAGAAAATCAGTCAGATATCCTTCCAGTGGGCTGGAGGAAGCCGATCCCGCTCCCTCCTACTTCGCTGCCATCTTTCCCTCCCACTTTAACATTTCTATCTGCTAAGTTTTTGGATTCCTTCCTCCAGATTATGTTAGAGAAACTTTTTCATCTAAATAGTAAATAAAGGTCATTGAATATAGGTCACCTTGACTCCTGGTTTAGTCAACTAACAAATCTAACCATCATAGCCATTTATTGTTGCTTAAGGTAACATTAATTTCAGTTTCTTGAATAAATGTGACCAAAGTTAAAAACTTGATTTGCCATGGCTGTTGTGGCTCAGTGGATTAAGCACTCATCTGTGAACTGAAAGGTTGCAGGTTCTGTTCCTGGTTAGGGCACATGTCTGGTTGCAGGCCAGGTTTCCAGTTGGGGTTGTCTGAGAGGCAACCTACGGTTCTTGCACATGTTTCTCTCCCTCTCTTTCTCCTTCCCTTCCCCTCTCTCTAAAAATAAATAAATAAAATCATTAAAAAATTGATTCAATGTTAATATTATATTCCATTCTTCTTGGCCCATTATCCTTAGAATATTTTCCTATCCATCATCTCCAAGTGTCTACTGATATATTATTAGAGAAACCTTGCAGCTATCTTAGTGTTTAAGATATCTTTTCCTGGGTCAGATTTTATATCTGCTCCCATTGAAGAATATGTAAGTGGGTTCTAGTTATGGATATAGAAGCAATGTTGGGTGGTGAGGTTATCTTAAGGAGAATAGTTATCCTCTTGCACGGTTATTATAGCAAGGATCTTAAAGCAAGGGAAGATTAGTTTCTTTGGTCAAGAAAGGAGGTGTTACTTCTGCTTGACCAGGTATGCTCATATATCTCAGATTCTTATCCACTCAAAAGTTTCCACTTTAAGTTTCAGGGTCCCCACTTTTTCCCCATCAATGTGTTTACTTTCAACTAACATACTTCAGAAGGGTCTGAGTTTATCATAGCATCCTGCATAACTAGATTTTAAAATTGATTTTTTAGCCATATGTGCCCTGCACTGAAATAAATAAATAAATAAATAAATAAATGATTCTTTTAGGTATACTATACACTTTTTTTTTAAATTTTAGAAAGAGAAGAAAGGAAGGAGAAAGGGAGGCAGAGAAACATCGATATGAGAGAAACATCAATTGGCTGCCCTCTGCACGTGCCCCAACTGGGGACTGAACCCGCAACTCAGGCATGTGCTCTGACTGGGAATTGAACCAATGACCTTTCAGGTTGCAGGACGATACCCAACCAACTGAGCCACACGAGTTGGAGCCTATATACAATTTTTTATCATGCCTTGTGCTGAGAGTTTAAAGCCCTGAGTTTATGACTTTGTGTAAATTCCCCAGAAGTAGGCATCTCACCCCATAGTATTCCAATCACCAATACTATCATAACAATTCAATGAAGCATCCAATTGTCCTCTCAAATTATTGCCTCTTATGGGAAGTTCATCCCAAGTAATCTCAGTTTATAATTTAAGAAATCATATTTCCAATGCATGCCATAGTTTACTAGTACCCTGCTTTCCTGTGGGATTTATGGCATCCCTGCATTTAAGCTCACACAGCTCAGCAACTTACTCTAAGAATCCAATTTTGGTGAATGCATTTTGTTGGCCCAATGTTGGTAACAAGTACTAGATAACTTAGGATCTAGTCAGTAAGAGAAACGATGCTTTATTTTTCAAACAGATGAGTTTAATATAGATAACTAGTTAAAAAATGTGTTGAGGAGCCAAAAGAAAAAAAAGGAAGGTGATGTCATCCAGCAATTAGTGCAGGATACAGCTAATATCCTTAAGTCAGTGGTACGAAAGAATGATTGGTGTTGTAAGAGGTTAGTAACAACCCTCTACTATGGGACTGGGAGTACAGAAAGGTCTTGGCACCCCAGGAGGGACTGATACCATGCAAAAGTGCCATGAAGTCCTTCAAAATATTTTCTTACTCCACAAGTATAAATATGATCCTGGAACAAGTACTGAAGATGTCAAGGGGGTTCTGGGAAGCCAGGTTCTAGAACTGTTAACAGGGTATGACACACGGAAACTAGGACTGAGGAAGAGAGTGTGGCTTGTGAGTGCTGAAAGATTCTCTTCTCACTGTCCACTCCCCACCAGTGCCTCTACTGGCAGGACCTACCTAGAAGTCAGCCAGCAAGCGAGGTTGTCAGGTGCCAACACAGCAGAACACAGAAGGGGGGCCAACGGGGTGCAGGGTGATGAATATTCACACAGGTGATGTTGCCTCGCTTTCTTAGCGCTCCCAATAGCAGGGAAAGCCTGTTCTCCCAGAATTTGGAGTGTAGGGAACCTACTTTTCTTCTTACTGATTTTGATTCTTACTCCAAAGCACCACTCTGATTTGTCTCTTTCTTTCCGTTTTCACCACTGTTACCTTTGTCTAAGCCTCTTCCACCTCATTCTTGACTTGTTTTACTCTTTCAAATAGAAATACGCTTCAAAGATTCACTAATTTTTATCTTCAGACTTCTATTATTTTAAAATATATACTAGACTCTATTCTAAAGAAATATTAATACATTAATCAGGATGTGTAGCTATGAGTTTACCCTTTATGGCTTGTTTATTTGTGAAATGGAAATAAAACATGTAGGAGTTCAGGAAAACAAATAAAAACTGAATAAAACAAAGAGCTGTGTCACTGTCAATCCTAAAACTATAAAGTTCAGAAGCTAGAGTTATCTCATCAGTGGAACCTATTAGGTAAAAAATTATTTGGCTCCTCTATGGAATGATTACAATTCCTTTTTACCTCCCACTCCTCCACCCCTGCTATACCTCCCTAGACATCGTTTGCAACGGGGATCTCCTCTCCCCAGGACTCTCACATCTTTGCAGAACGGTCCGCTCCAACCTCCCCTTTCCTCCCTCCCTTCTTTGAGCCAGGATCCACTCAGTTGTTCCCACCTTTGTGAAATATTCCCATGTCATCTAGCACGTTTGCAGAGTGCTTGATTCACACTGTTTGTCTACCACACAAGTATCGTGTGATGGTTTTAACACTTTAGTGCTAAAGTGGCGTAATAAGGAAGGCAGATTTCCATGCAGTGGTTTACCAAGTGAGCCTAACCAAACAAGAATTTCAACATTGTATTCAATCTTTGATGGTTCCTATCTCCTCCATTAAATTGCTAGTTCCAATCTGGAGGCAAGAAATAAATGTCATTTGTTTTTCTATTTCTAGCAATTAGTTCAATGCTGGGTACATAGTAGGCTTCAATAAATGCCTAATGTAATTTAATTATATATCAGTGGGAGGATGCCAAAGTCATATATTAAAATGCTTTTGGATGGTACACATATCTCTGATTTTCTACCTGTTCTGCTCAGACAAGTACCAATTTTCTAACCTTTATAAAAACATCTGACAAATATTAATTTTAAAAGTTAGTATTTCTTCCTGAAATTATTTAACCATTTCTTGCAGGTATTTGAAACCCTAGAAAAATATATATCATTCTAATTTTTATGAAAATGTATTAGTTTTACCTGATTAGTGCCTGTTAGATTCAACCCAATTTTAACCTTACACTTACTATATCAATAATTTATGCAGAAAATATTGCAAAGCTTTCTTTAGAAAACTGGCCTTTCCAGAGGGGAACTTAAGTACTCTCTTTTCTATCATATTCTCTGCTTTATCATACTCTTATTGTACCAGTTTAGATGGTAGTTATTATATTTTACACTTAATTTTTTTCAGGAAAGACTTCGAGATGACTCAGCCTGAGAGGTACAGTCAGGAGTCACACCAAGGTTTTCAAATAGCAGCTACAACGCTGAGACAAAGGGCAATCTGTGCCCAAATGCTGTGGGATCATAAACCACGTTTTTCTCTAGGCCATGCTTGTCAGCGTGGGTCTCAATTGTTATTTGTGGTCTCATCTTATAGTGTGGAAAACTATATAAGCTCCGCATTGGTTAAGATATTTCGTTGTCCTTGATTTCTGAATACTTCTGTTCTTAAGATCAAAGGCTAGGAGGAGAAAAAAATACTAATAAAAGAAATACACATAGATGGGGGTTAGAGTGTTAAAATATTTCATCTTTTGAAACTAGTATTTTATCATAGTGAACAAATGGACTTTCCATCTGGGTAAGGGCCGTTTGCCCTTCCAGCTGACTCCACCCTGTGCATTAATGGACACAATGTTAATAGAGTCCAGTTGTCTCTTTCTTACACTCATTTCTTTTCTCTGTATCTTGACACCATATCAGTTTGAGGCAAGCTGTGGCAAGCCCATTTCCTAAAAAGATACCCATGTCGAGAAGCAGCAGCCGAAGGCTCAGTGCCAGGATTAGCCATTAGCAGCAGGGGAAAAGCCTTGTTGTAGTCTTGTTCGCTGGAAGGCTACCCACTGGCATTTGAAATAGTTCTTTCCTGTCAGTCAGAAAAATTGTTGTGCAGATCTAGTAGGTGTTTAGAGGATACAGGGTTAGAATTTTCAGATCTTCAGGCATCTTTTCAGGAGGCAATCTGTGTTTTCTATCAATATTTGAAAAAAAATTAAAGGATGATTTTTCCTTCATCGTTTTTGTTGATGTACCCAATCTGCCTAGAAATTACAGGAAAAGGTTGTTTTCAGACTTCTTATTTAAATCGCCGCATTTTGCAGGGCACTGATGAAAATCTAAATATAGAAGTATCTTTACGTTGGTCTCCCAGGATACCAGGTAGCCTGGGTTATCAGAGCAAAAGATAACGTCAGAGTTAGGAAAAACTATGACAGCTTGTTTCTTTATTCAGATTACTTCTGCCCCTGAACCCATGCTTCTCATTTTCTCTTACCTGTTTTCTCTTACCTGTCTTCACTGGCAAAAGAAGTGTCAGTACACAGTGTGGGCAGAGAGTACTGCTTATAAAAACTTAGGAATGTACCATAATATAGTAACATTTAAATTATATGGAAAAGTGATAAGGCCTGCAGTGAACAGTGAATGGTGTTTGTGATGCAAATACCCCTCGCTAGTGCTGTTTCAACTGGAGGTATTTGACTTCTATCTCTTTCATTTCTTTACATTTCTATGTCGAAGCTCTTCTCTATGTTTTATTTAGTTCCACTTCTGATTAAGATTTCATCTGAAGGGAGGGTTGTTCTATTAAAAAATATTTTTAAAAAACACTGACCTATACATATTATATGACCTAGAATGAGGTAAAATATCATCCTCCAGAAATATCTTTGAATTAAGGATTACTATTTCAGTTGCTCATCCCAGTGGGAACAGTCCTGCGAAAGTCATAGGTTCCTTCGGAGACTTAATCACCCTTGTGACATTTCCTATGAAAGTTTCTCAATCCTGCTAGGGCCATGTGGTCTCGTTAATATTTACCAAAACCTGCTGGGCCGTAAAAACCTGAATAGTTACTACAGGTGTATTTTTATAGTGCTTGTGAGTTGTTTGAGTTTTTGTTTTTGTTTTTCTGATTATAGGAGTAAGGTATGATAATTACAGAAAATTTGAGAACATGGTTTGGTGATTTTGTATTATGTCACTATAGCTAATATGGAATTATATTTCCCAGAATTCCCTTATCTGTATGGTACAAGTTTAGGGTTGGCCACAAGATAAATTTGTGCAGGATCTGGCAAATGGGTGTGAAATAGTAGTCATTATACTCTAAAGCATAGTTGACAGACTGGTTCATGAGTCAGACACTATACACTGTTTTTGTAAATAAAGTTGTATTGGAACATACCCACGCTTGTTTATATATCGTTTGTATAAAGAAAAATTTCTCTGGGCCCTGCTCTCCAGGCAGATGCAGGGTTCCAAGGGCTGGTGCAGTGCCTCAGGTTGGTTCACCCCCTCAGGACGGAGCAGCCAGATCGGCCCTTTCATGTTCTCTGAGTGCTGAACCAGGCATGTATACAGCTCCGTAGAAATCTGCACCAGCTCTATCTGTAGGCCATCTGTGTTATTGAGGTTAGATACAGTGAGAGAAAAAGATGGTTTACAGTTTGTCTTTGTGGATTCCATTTGTCTTTCAAAGCTCTGGTTTGTCCTAGCTTTTCCATGCTACAAGTCCACCTTCCTTCCTGTATTGCCTTCCTAGTTGATGATTGACAGTGACTTTAGACCCACCCTTACATGTCAAGGCAGCAACTTTTATCCGAATTTTTTTTCATCTTCCCTTCGTGGTCATTGGTTGTGGTTATTCTTTGATCATCAAGCTATCCCAGTCCTGATCTTTATTTCCCCAGAATCCACCCCGGCTTTTACGTAAGGTCTAAACCCTATTATGAACTCCTATCCCACGTCATTCATATTTGTTATTCTTTTCTTAATTGAATTCTAAATGCCATTGATACTGGGTGTTGGTGCCGCCATTATAAAAACCTGAAAGATATATCTTTGTATTTGGGATTAAGCAGTGGACCTTACTTTCTTAAAAATATTGACTTCTTTGATGTTTACCCTCTTTTTTTCAACTTCAATCTCTTTCTATTGAATCAATCTCAGATACTCCTTTCTCTGCTGCCTAAAATAGTCAAACTGCGCCACTTTTCTGACAAACTGTATTTTCCTGAACATCTTTTATCACTCATCTCCCCAATATCATGTGATTTCCATGACCAAGTTCACCAGAACTACCCTTGAAAATGTCACCAGTCACCTGCATGTCTCCTAATCCAATGGTGACTCTTTTGTTCTGCAATGTCTGGGTTGTCTCTTGCCGAGCCGTACAGCCATCCATCTGTATTTATCACATTGAACACCATTCCTTCTGAATATTTCCTTCTTAATTTCCTTATCCTATTGTCTTATAGTTCTCTCCCTATTTTATTTGTAACCCTTACTCTTCATCCTTTGTTAGCTTCTTTTTCTCTTCCTCATATCTTACTGTTGGGATTCTATCTTCTATTAGCATTTGACATTATATATTTCTATGTAATACAAATTATCATTATCATTGATTAAAAGCCATATTTTGATGATTTCTTGACTTCCTAATTTATACTCCAAGTCCAGATTGCTTCTCTAAGCACCAGGGTCAAGATCCACCCTTTTATTTAACATGTTTACTTGGATATCCTTAGATGCCAGATTTTACATATTTTCTTTGGTTAGTTTCTCTAGAAGCAGGTCTTGAGAGGAAGATTTGGGAGCAAGTGACTTATTAAGAAATGTTCTCAGTAGAAACCTATAAGGGAGTAAGGAAGACAAGCTAGGGAGGGCAAAAAAGTTAAGCAAAGTATGGTTGCAAGTGAAGTCTAGTCTCATCCTTATCCCCAAGGAGCTGTGGGCAGTAATTTGAGCTGCAGAGTGTAACCTGGTTTGAGACTTTTGTACGCCACGCCACACTGTGTGCCACATACACTGGGAGAGTGGGGAAAGCTACCAGGCACCCTTGGATAAAGGCGGTTCTTGTTATTCTTCAGAAATATTGCAGGTAAGAACCTTTCCAGAAACATCCCAAGCAACTAGGAAATGGGTATACTAGATTGGTGGAAATGGTCTGAGGGTGTGATATCTCTAAGTGGCTTGAAAAATATTGTTATTTTCATAAGAAATATATTATTTGTTAACATGTAATGGGTTTCTTATGATTATCTTAAGTAAATAATAAACATTTAAAAAGAAAATAAAATCAAATAAAAAATTCTCTTACTTAGTCACATTTCAAGTACTTCATAATTATAAGTTTGAGTAGCTACCATATTGTACAATGTAGATATAGCACATACTAGGAACTCAAAAAATTGTTTTTGCATTTCCTGTAAGGTAACTTCATCTACCCTGTTGATTATGTTTCTTATGATGCACTGTCATGCTACCATGTGCACTAGCTCAAACTGTTCTTCTGCCTAAAAGTCACCTTCCCCTCAGTGTCTCCACCCCTAACCTAGAAAAATAATTATGTACTTATTTTTCAAGCATCATCTATCAATGCAGTGTTTTGATCCTCCTGTCTGTGAAAGAATTGATTATTTCATCCTTTCTGTATTTTCCACTGTACTTCTATGGATTTTCAACCTAACGTTACTTTTTGTACTTTATTTCATTTCTTTAACTAGGCTGAAAGCTTCTTGGTGGAAAAAACTGAGTTTTATTTGTCTTTGTATTGTGCATATTTGGCAAAATTCTGGCATGTAGAAGTCATTCAGTAAATGTTGTTTATAGGAAAAAAAATGGAAGAATCTCCCTCATCTTATTTTGTGTGTGTTCTTTTGGTAATCCATTACTTTTACCTCTCATATCTTCAACTCTCAACTAACTTCTCTGCTTTCTCATACAAACATACTAAAGTCTTTTCTTTTAAAGAATCATGTTTGTGAAGCTTTCTTAATGTCATATTAGAGGTTATATGATTGTATATACCAATTTTTAGAGATGTAAATATTTTATGAATGGAAGTAGTTAATAATATAGAAGTCTACAACACATTATTCATAATTCCAAAAACTCACATGTTCTAAACATCAAAAGATTTCTTTGTTATTCATTTGATAATAAATGACTATAAATCCGGATTTTGTATGCATGAACAAGGGACTGTTTACTGATCTCAGTTGATGTGACTATCCAAATGGCATTTGAGTATTTGTGCCATATTACTTTCCAAAGTCAGAAATCTTCTGAGTTTGGAAACATGTCTGGCCTCAAAGGTTTGGGAATTGTCTGTTGACCTGTATTTCTTGTAGCTATGTATACATAGCAAATATATAATATGAAGTCTTATAACAATAATATAAAAACAATTTATCAAAGACAGTTTAACTTTTTTCATAAAAATTATTCTATGGTTAGTTATTCAAGTTTTAAAACTTTGACAAAAATTCTGTTTGGTACTTAATAAATTATTTTCAAGATTTTGAGGAATGAAAATCAGGTCATATCTTATTTTTTTTTATTCAGATAATGACTGGATGACAATAAGCTTTAGTCTCACTATTTTTTAAGAAAGAGAACATACTTTTGCAGAGCCAAAGGTGTGTACATAGCTAGAAATTATAGAATAGTTCTGGAATTTTCTATATTTACACTGTTTATATCCAAAGTTGCTTCCTTGATACACACACACAGACACACACACACATATATATATATCAAAGTTATCTCCCATATATATAGGAGATTATATATATATAATAAAATAATCAGCCAGAATAAAATCATCTTGAAATGATACGGCAGATACTTGACAATTCACTCACACACATACAGGTTCATACTCCAAAACCAGTCATGAAAACTTAAAGCTTGATTCATGTTCAAAGATTGTGAACCTCCCTGAATTTGTGACTGCATTTCCAGTAAATAACTCAGTAGTTCCTCAGTTACCATAGTTTTATTGACCAAAGAAAAGTTTAGAAATGGAAGGGAATAGAATCTATGGAGGGCACTGGCAAATGCCACACGAACAACTCAATTTCATGGGACCAGTCAGCAATGTTCTTATACTTTCTCCTGCAGTTTCAAGTTCATTGTGTTGGATTACTCTATTGTATCAGTAAAAAAATACAATCTTGTGAACCACTGGTGAGCCAACAAGTTGGAGATCCCAGAGACATCTATTTCTAAAAGTGTCTGATCTCGGGAAGCCATTCAGTAAATCTTCTGTCAAGTTTCTGATCTCGGGAAGCCATTCAGTAAATCTTCTGTCAAGTTTCTGTCAAGTTGTGTCAGTTGTTGAACTATTCTGAGAGCATCAAATCAACCCAGCCAGCGTATGCAGCTTTGGGAGGCTGAGGCTGGGACTCTGTAAACTGCGTCTCTGTTTTGCACTTGACTCCCTGTTGCACTTGTCTTACAGGAGGCACTAGAGAAAGACCATGAGGCTGGAGGACAAAGAAGGGACAGACTTATTCCTGCTTATTTTCTATTCCTGATTTTATTTCTTGCTTCTGTCATTGTTACCCCAGCAATGCTTCCTCACTCTGGCAGTAAAAATATTTTTCTGGTAGTAGCAGGTATTTTAGTTGTTTTTCTAATGTGTCCCCAAACCAGGTTCATTGAATCCCTTTAGAGATACCAGCAACAAGTGGCAGGTGCCCCCTACTCAAAGTCTGGGTTCCAACTACACGGGGTCTCTCCTCTGAATATTGGGGATAGCAGTACCAGCTGACCAGAGACCCCTTCCTCAGAGATTCTGCATCTTCATTCTCTCATGCCCCTTGTCCTCCAAGCTTCTAACTTATTAAGTCTAAGCTCATCCTCTTCCTGCCCCAGCCTAGGTTGTAGATACTTCTTGCTGTTATTATCTCCTTGATGCCTTGGCATTTCTTTTTTGACTTTAGAGTTTTCCAATGCCTGGGCTAAAAATTCTTTATATTAAATCTCCAGTTAAAATAACAGGCGTGGTCTCCATCTTCTGAATGGACCATTCCTGATACAGTGACATAACCATAGGGTTGTACTAAAATAAACTCAAACATAAGACTAATTCAACTTCTCCTAAATACTACTCCTAACTAATGTCTCAAACCGACTGTAGCACCTTCATTATTTCACTATTACAACAACCAATGAGCCTCATTTGAAGGTTCAGAGTATAATCCTTATGATAAGGTTCTTCATGTAAATTTTAATTATCTGTTAAGTCCTTTCACCCCGTTTTACCAGTTTTAGGTGCCTGGTGTAGCAAGTAACATATTTGTCTTATATTTAGACTAAACTCAAATTCATTGCTGAAAAACATTATTCTTTTTTTTTTAAAGATTTTATTTTTATTTATTTTTAGAGGGGAAGGGAGGGCGAAAGAGAGGGAGAGAAACATCAATGTATGGTTGCCTCTCACATGGCCCTCACTGGGGACCTGGCCCGCAACCCAGGCATGTGCTCTGACTTGGAATCGAACCGGGACTGTCTGGTTCCCAGCCCGCGCTCAATCCACTGAGCTACACCAACCAGGGCTGAAAAACATTATTTTTTATGCTAATAAAATTAGGAAAACAATTTCCCCCCTAACATCCTAGGTGATTTCCATTTGACCTTGAGATCACAGGCTGGATATTACCTATATAGGAAAAAGTATGTAGATTACATAATAAAAATTATATGGAAAAGCAAGGTACCTAGAATAGCCAAAATAATTTTGATAAAGAAAAAAAAATAAAGGACTCACACTACTTGATTTCAAGACTTATTCTAAAGCTACAGTAATCAAAACAATGTGGTATCGAAATGTGGATAGATACAGATTAATGGAACAGAATTGAGAATTCAGAAGCAAAACCGCACAAAACCACACATAATTCAATGGTAAAAGAATAGTCTTTCCAGCAAATGGTTTTGGAATATTCAACATTGACATGCAAAAATTGATCTTGAGCCTTTCCTCATGCCATACATAAAAAGTTAACTGGAAATCAATTATAGACCAAATGTAAAGCCTAAAATCTAAAGCTTCTAGAAGAAAACACAGGAGAAAGTCTTGTGATCCTGGGGGTAGAAAAAGATTTCACAGACAGGACATAAAAAGCATAAATCCGTGTCCCCAATAAATTTAATTAAAAAGCATAAATCATAAAAAATTTTAAACTTAACATATTTTAATTAATCAAAATTTTAAAATTCTTCTCTGTAAAATACACTGTTAGGAAATAAAAGGCAAACACTAGATCAAAGAGAAGACTGGGAGAAAATATTTACAACATATATTTGATAAACAACTTATGACCAGAAAAATAAAAACTCAAGCAACCCCCTACCCTTACCCCCAAGGAGTACGCCGTTTGAACACTGTTCAAAAGAAGATACACAAACACATAAGAGGATGCTCTTCATCATAAGTCACTAGGAAAAGGCAAATTTAAGCATTGTTGTAACTATACATTTACTAGATGGCTAAAATTTCTAAAAACCGACAGTACCAAATCCTGGAGAAGATACAGAGCAACTGGAATTCTCATACACTGCTCAAGGGAATGCAAAAGGTGTAGCCAGTTCGGAAAATAGTATGGCTCCTTCCTCTGAAGTTAAGTGTACAGTTACCATACAACCCAGCAATCCCACTCAAAGATATTTTCACAACAGAAATGAAAATATATTTCCTTACAAAGAACTGTAAGAAAATGTGCACATTTGCTTTGTTCATAATCACCCAAAACAGGAAACAATACACATATTTACCAACTGGGAATGGATAAATAAATTGTAGTACATCTTTATAATACTACTACTCAGCAATGAAAAAGGAATAAACGGCTAAATAATTGGAATAAATTAAAAAAGCTTTATATGGTATGGTACTATTTATATGACATTTTAGAAAAAGCAAAACCAAAGGAACAGAAATCAGATCCATGGCTGTCAGGAGCTGCAGATGGACAGACAAGATTGACTGCAAAGGAACACAAGGAAACTTTTTGGGGCGATGGAAAAATTCTGTATCTTGATTGTGGTGGTGATTACATGACTCTGTACACTTGTGAAAACTCATTAAAATGTGCACCAAAAAAGGAGAGAATTTTTCTGTATGTAAATTATATCCCAATAAACCTGATTCCAAAACTGAAAATAAGGCCCAAAAGTTTGTATTGTGAAGTTTGGTTGTTTGTTGTTTTGCTTTACTATTTCAAAATTATACTGTAGTCTGAACTGTGCTTTTGAGTAGATAACTGGAAACTTCCTTCAGCATTTCAGTTTTCCTGAGGCACAGGATCAAATTAATACCAATATCTGTTTCTAGATATCACTATTACACTTTTTAATCTGTTCTTAGAATTCCTTAGTGAAGATTTGGGGTATGGAGGATGGCAGAAACAGCATAGAAAACAGTTTCAAAGTCTTTGGTTTTGTGGAAATCAGTTTTTGTAGGCTTTAGAGTTCAGCTTCTTCTTTTTTAAAATAAGCTATTCCTAAATGCCTTGAAATGGGAAGTAAATCAAAACAAATCGCTTGGATTATTCTTACTGGTATCACATCATGTATGGAAACACCACTTTCCTGTTGGTAAGCATAAGTAAGACACATTCTGCCCAGTGTTTACCAGCTTACAGGGACGTGGCAGAGGAGGGAAACAGAGAAGAGGATGTTTTACTTTTGTTTGACATTCACAACAGCTGCTGTATTCTTCTTGACTGGTTCCATATTTTAAAGATTTGATTTATTTATTTTTAGATGGAAGGGAAGAGAGGGAGAAAAAGAGAGAGAGAAACATCAGTGTGTGATTGCCTCTCACGTGGCCCCCACTGGGGACTTGTCCTGCAACCCAGGCATGTGCCCTGACTGGGAATCGAATCGGCGGCCCTTTGGTTCGCAGCCTGCGCTCAATCCACTGAGCTACACCAGCCAGGACTTGACTGGTTCCATATTTTATAAGTCCCAATAAATCTCTAAGAAAATAGCCCCGCCCTGGCTGGTATAGCTCAATGGGTTGAGCGTGGGCTGGCAACCAAAGGGTCGCCGGTTCAATTCCCAGTCAGGGCACTTGCCTGGGTTGCAGGCCAGGTCCCCAGTGGGGGCCACATGAGAGGCAACTATACATTGTTGTTTCTCTCTCTCTCTTTCTCCCTCCCTTCCCCTCTCTCTAAAAATAAATAAAATCTTTAAAAAAAAAAAAGAAAATAGCCCTGAGGCACGGCTATTGTTTTCATTTCGGTGTTCAGCTCGTAGTGCAAAGTCTCCTTTTAGCGCTCTAATTTCAGAGTAGATCATGCCAAATATAAACCCCAAACACTCGCCCAGAAAAGCACAGAGAAAATCACATCTCTGGCAATAGATGTCAATTAACAGAAAGTTTCCTTTACAACCTAATTCAGACACTAGCATTTGCAAATCAGGTGTCTGTTAAATTGCTGGTCTGGTTATGCTCTGAACCTTAAATACCCTTTTCAAACCATTACTTCAAATTCCAGGCTATTGTTTCCTTATAAATAATTTTGAGGAAGATGTCTTATTTTTTCTCCCAAGCGTTTCTTACAAAAGCCTATGTAATTTCCCTGGCCTGCAAAGTGCACCCCAGACTGCTTCCTTGGGATCACTGCCATAGAGATCACACACCCAGAGTAAGAAGCCGAAAGGAGCATACTGCTGATGCGAGTAATATGTTTCAATTTTTAATGAAGGGTTACTTGTCCACAACAGTATCTCTTTTAGGTTCCAGGCTGTGTGCCAGCGATAAGCTGCATAGCTCAACATCTTATCTATTTTTAAGTGACCAGTCTTTAGAGAGAAATTCCCTGTTTTCCTCATTGAATTGATCCAATGTTTGCCTACCATCACTTTCCAAATATATGAGATGTGATTTTTTTAAATTGAGGGTATGAGGTTTAGATATACTTCTGTTTCCTCTTTTTAGCAGCAGTTTAAGTTATACACACAGCTGAGAGTGCACAATTGAGGCACATCTCTTGGGATTTCTGCCTGGGGTGGGAACAATTAAACATGCGTGAGCAAGACTGCCTGCTGCTAGGTAAGCAGGTGAAGGGAAGGAGAACCATCTTCTTTCCTTCAGGTTATTTGTAAATAAATGCAAGTAATACTACTTCCAGGTAGGATGGGATAAATAATCCGAAAAGCTAGGCCAAATGAAAACAACGTCTGTGAGGATGGAAGAGAATGGAGACCAGCATCAAGTGGCTGTTGGATGGAAGGATGTGGCTGAGGAGAAGAAAGAAAAACTCTGAGCCGTTGGATCTTTTCTTAGAACCAGAGACTCATAAGGAGGCTTCCCAGGGACCTGCAAATGTAATGAACAGGTACCGACATCAGCCAAGGCACACGCGGGTTGCTGTGCCCAGTTTTGAAACGACTTGTTTAAAGGTGAGGGTGGCATTCCTTAGGCATGTGCCTGAGATTTGCTAGAGAGCCCAGTGAAGTTTTTAAAACTCGTGGACTACTGCTAACTTTCACGAGCCTGTGAAACTTTTCTCACTTATTCTTCTGGCAGACCTGAAGTCCTGTGAGAAAGCTGAAGTTTAGACAGAGTCAGGCCGTGACTCTGAATTTTTCTCTTTTTTAATTTTCAGGCCGTGATTCTGGAAAACAAACAAGAATGTAAGAAGAACACAAAACACCAGAATTTGATATTCTGAGCCATAACTTAGGATAACCAAGCAATGGAATTAGAAAAGTTTTGTTTGTTCTGGTCAAAATAAACTAGAATTTGAGAAGAAGGCATTAGTGAAGCCATATAAGTAGGTAAAGCTGTGAAACTTACTATGTGGTGGCAACGGCTATATTACGAAATTATAATGAAAGAGCGGAGCAGTGTTTCACAGAAAAATTTTTGAAAAGGAATTCAAAAGCTGCAGTAATATCTTTAAACTGGTGTAATATCGATATACAATATGTTATAAAGTGTGCCTTAAATTTAATATGCTAAATACTCTCTTTAGGTATGTATCACCAAACCTTGCTGTTGGAACAGATGGCCCACAAATATTTAAACAAAATATTTTCCTTAAAAATTAGATTCAATAAAGAGGAAAAAGGAATATGTAAAAAAAGAAAAAAGAAAGAAAAATTTCTAGGACAAATTAGAAGATAGAGGTCTGATAGAGATATCTGAATAAAAATAAAGTGGAAAAGATAATGAAGTTGAAAAAATCTATAAATTTGGAGGATTACAGGATCTTGTTCTCTGCAAAATCTCAGAGTCAACACTGAGTCAACACTCAGACGTTATCTGAAGACCGATTCTCCTAGAAACAGCACATCTGATAAATTGTTGCTTCGCTTCATCGATGATTTGTCTATTTTTCAGAGGGCTGAGGACACACGGCCAGTGGAACTGATCACCGGGGTCGGAGGTGTCCCATCAGGCATGGCAGTGGAGGAGGAGATTTGTCTTTGCATAATCCAACCCAGAGTGATTCAGATACTCTTTGCCCTCAGTTTGAAAACCAGTGTTGTAGATTTGCTTCTAACCAATACAAAGCAATAGGTTGTTAAAGGATATGTGATTTTCATATCAGATATATAACGATTAGATATGTAACCTAGTCTTAGGTTAAATAGTCCCTGATGTTAGGAAAATAGATTTTGAAAAATTTAACAGAAGGGTGGATAACTCACAGTTGTTGAGGAATTGCCCTGGTCCTGGCACTGAACTAACACTTATGTAATTAAACAAAAATTATGTAATATTTTCTTAAGAGTCACAAATATTCTATCACAATATATTATTATCAAATTACAAAGAGGGGGGAATGAAAATTTAGGGATTAAATCACTCATTCCAGCTCCTACAGGCAGCCAGAGCTGAGCTATGGTCTGAATTTAAGAGGGTAGCTCGAAGTGCAGGCTTTACGAATGTGACCTGGAAAACTTGCAAGTCTAACCACCCATTTAAATGCCTCTACACCAAGCACTTAAATAAATCCTTGTAATGGCGCAGGACCTCTTTGATGAGTTCAGATTTAAAAGACACACATGCAAAAGGTAGTCATTTCAAAGGATGAAATAATCTCTTAAGAGAACATTAGAAAGGCTAACTTCAAAGATTTCCAAAAAGAGTACTTCGTCGACCATGTTTTAAACGACAGAGAGGGGAAGAGGGAAGGGATGGAGGGAGGAAGGGAGGGAAAGACAGAGAGAAATCCACTAGTACTCAGGAAAGATAGCATATCATGAAATTACATGGAAGCAAAATCTCTTTCTTCACCTGACTTCTGTATTCATCATCATATTTTCAAGTCTAACAATACTAATCTAGTACTCAAATATCTAAGAACTGCAAAAAAGTCTGCATTCCTTCACCCCCTCCTACTGCTAAATCTTTAATAGCATTTGTAATCTCTTCTGTCACCTGAGGTTTTCCAATCTTCATTTACCTTTGCAGGTCTCCATTGTGCTCAGACAGTGTCTAATTAACTACCTGAGGAAAGTCACTGTGCGCTCACAAAGAGATCCATAGTTGGCTTAATTAGAACCAAAAAAAAAAAACACTATTAAATTAAACTTTCATCCTGTGCTTCTGTGCACATATAAGCCTTCTATGTACAGAAAACACTTACTTAGTCATTTTACACACACTGAATATAAATTATGAGTTTTATCATTCTCGGTATATCATTCTCAGTGGCAATATTCAATGTATTGTTTGCACTAATAACCTTAGTGGTTCCTATTTCTGTCAAAGCCTACTTAGCATCCAGCAACTGGATTCCAGCAAAGCCTACTTAGCATCCAGCAAGTGGTTCCTATTTCTGTCAAAGCCTACTTAGCATCCAGAGGTTGTTTGTGAGTAATACTGAAGTCCTGCTTAGTAGGATCAGGATAGTAGCTGTGATCCGTAGCTGTAATAGTAGCTGTTATTTTGGCATAAAGAACTATTTTTTCCTTTCTTTTCAATCATTTCCTAATGCAAATGCCAGGAATTAGGAAATGACAGAAGACCTCTAAGATGGTCCTCTTAGTCTGAGCCTGGACCTACTCCTCAACACTCCGTGTGTCAGAGCTCAGTCCGTCTCCCCAGCAAAGCATGAGACCTGTGTGCATCCCAGGACAACTGTGAGGGCTCCCAAGAGTCTTGATTTACCTGATCCATTACAGAGCTGAGATCCTCAGGTGGCAATCTGTACCCTTTCCAGTGGAGGTTTTCTCTGTGGTATCTCTGTTTGTTGGCTTTGGTGTTCTGGACCCACCCTGTTAATTACTTGTGAGAGCTGATTTAAATTTTCAGGAATTTTGTGAGCTGGTTAATGCTATGTAGGAACTTAAAATGGGCCACTGTTGGAGTGTTTAGACCACAGAAATTAGCAAACACTACAAATCAGGGACCCTCCCACTCCAAGAGCTGCTTGTTAAGCATTTACCAGCATGCCACTGGCAGTAGGCAATAATTCCTTACTATCGCACTTGGGGCTAATTGGTGGGATCATTTAAAAACCCAAAGAACAATTTTTTTGTTCCTTACTTCTGAATACAGCAAGTATTAATAGATACATTAATATAGCTAAAAAAAACTCTTAGGAAAAAAATTCTTTCCCCCACCTTCCTCCATTCTCAGCCTTCATTTTCCAATCTCTTCCCTTTCAAGGTTGTGCCAGGTCAGAAGTGCTCCAAGGTTGTTTCTTTTGGTATATATTTTTAAAGACCTTATTTATTTATTTTTAGAAAGAGGGGAAGGGAAAAAGGAAGAGAAGGGGAGGAACATCAGTGTGTGGGTGCCTCTCACGTGGATCCTACTGGGGACCTGGCCCACAGCTCAGGCCTGTGCCCTGATTGGGAATAGAACTGGCAACGCTTTGGTTCTTGGGTCAGCACTCAATCCACTGAGCTGTACCAGCCAGGGGTTTTTGTGGTATTTTTACTAAATCATCATTGTGCTCATTATTTGGTTTCTATCATGCACCAAATGTAGAGCTTTATAATAAGGTTTTTATGTTAATGTTGGAGAGAAGTTTTTAAAGAGACTAATGGTCACAACTGAATTCTAGATAAGGTCTCAGACTCGGGTTAGGTCAACTCCATTTATTCCCAATTCAGCTGAATCTTCATAAGGAAGCAAATACTATAGTAAGGGAATCTTGGTTCAGAAGACTTGAGTCTGAATGCTGGACATGGCAGGTAGCTGGGAAGGAGGGGGCTGGGGAACATTTACTCCCGTCATTTCCTTCCCTGCAGAGGGGCGCTTCACCAGGACAACCGTTCCAATTATTCTTTATGCCTTCATACTACTCTCTAGGAGAAATGTAGTGGCTTATCTTATTCTTGAGTATCAAAATGCCACTTCTTCTTTCTCCCTGACTATAAGATGCAGTTGCAAAGGAAGGAATCATTCTGCTTCCCTGCCCCCATGATGTATATTTTGCATGATAAGAACTCCAGCCAGTGTAGTCTTCTGAGACTGATAGAGAAGTCTCTGTAATGTCAGAGCTCTGTATCAGGAAGCCCTTGGTTCTTACACCTGAATCGCATTCTTCGGTTTAGTCTTAACAATAAAGATGACACTCCAGTCTCTGTTTTCTGACTCCTTTGTCTCCATCAATAGTTCAGAATTCAGAAAAGAAAAAAGAAGTTAAATTTTTTTTAGGTCCTTTCAAACACTAAAAGTAATGAAATCTTGGGAAAGTCACTTAGGTTCTGTCTCTGCATTAGTAAGAAAAAAAAAAGAAAGTTACCAATGTTTTAGGGTTCCTTTATTTACCCAATATTTACTGAGTATCAATTATATTTAAGTGTCCAATGAGTGTCAAGAACTGCCCAAGATACTAGAAATATCACGTCCCAGACCCAGGCACAATGAAGGCATCTATACACATGCAAAAAAAAAAAAAAAAAAAAGAATAAGAATTCTTACTTGCTTGAAAATAGCTAATATCATCTGGAAAATAGCTATAACGTTAATACTCTATGTGCCCACACAGCAGCATGTAGAAGAGAGCACCTAATTCTGCCCAGGTGGAATTCAAGGAGAGAAAAGACAGATATTTTTTTCTGACATCACATTCTCACAACAAATCTTTTTACCAAACTAATTTTATTTTAATTCCTACTTATACCTTAATGAAACAGGAATGGGGGAAAAAAAGAAAGAAGCTAGTTAACTTATATATTAGGAATGGGATAAAATAAAGAAGCTAGTTAATTTATTGTTCCTTAAAAATTTAAGAAGTGAGCACACTGACAGTTGCCTAGCTGTATTAATTTGGTTGGGCTGCCATGAAAAAGTATCACAAACTGAGTTGATTAAACAACAGAAATGTATTTCTCACAAGTTTTGAGGCTGGAAATTCAAGGTGAAGGTATTAGCAGGGTTGGTTTCTTTCTGAATTCTCTTTCCTTGGTTTGTAGATGGTCTTCTTCCTCCTCTGTCTTCACCCAGTGAATACTTGTGTCTTAATCTCCTCTTCTTGTCTTCCCGTGTGGACACCAGTCCTACTGGATTAGGCCTTCCCTAATGACCTCATTTACTCGATCACTTCTTTAGAGACCCCATCTCCAAATGCAATCGCATTCTGAGTTTGAGGGTAAAGCTTTTGACATATGAATTTTAGGAGGACACAATTCAGTACATAATAGCCCCTTAATGAACTTTCTCCAGAAATGGTGAGAATTTTAACCATAATCTTGAGAATCAAGCACTCTGAGCACCTTTTCCAGATATCCATAGCAAGTATATTCTTTCTGTATGACCTGCTGGTAACACTGGCCTATTTCCCTTGGTTTTTATGTATGGAACTATGCAATTTGAAATGATTAAAAACTGATGACTTGTTAAAATTCTCTTCTACTCACTTTAATTGTAGGGAAGAATTTCACCTAAGAGAATTTAGTATAACACATGTTTCTTAATCTCTTTTTACTTTTTCTCTCTCTTTTTTATTCTTTGTAATATTGTGCTGGCTAAAAAGTTCATTCGTTTTTTTTTATAAGTTTTTTTTAAGCTTTTTAAAATTTATTTATTTTTAGAGAGAGGAGAAGGGAGGGCGAAAGAGAGGGAGAGAAACATCAATGTATGGTTGCCTCTCACATGGCCCTCACCGGGGACCTGGCCTGCAACCCAGGCATGTGCCCTAACTGGGAATCGAACCAGGACCCTCTGGTTCCCAGCCCACGCTCAATCCACTGAGCTACATCAGCCGGGCTCGGTTTTTTCCATTAGATGGCTCCAGTAGCACTTAGTTGTTTTTAACTTCATTCAAAACAACTTTTGTCAGATTGTTTTGTGATATCATATACTGTGTCCTATCAGCATGAATTTAAACAAACATCAAAATTGGTGAATTTTGTGTAGCCATTTTAATATTGAGGATGGTAGAAAATATGCAACATTTTTGGCATATTATGCTTTATTATGTTAAGAAAAGTAAAAATGCAATTGAAACACGCACACGAAAAAAATTTGTGCAGTGTATAGAGAAGGTGCTGTGACTGATTGAACGTGTGAAAAGTGGTTTGTGAAGTTTCATGCTGGAGATTTTCTTGCCGGATGATGCTCCACAGTCAAGTAGACCAGTTGAAGTTGATAGCAATCAAATTGAGACAATTGAGAACAATCAGTGTTCTACCACGCGGGAGACAGCTAACATACTCAAAACATCCAAATCAATGAAGTTATTGATGAAAATGAAAAATGTATCTTTTATTTTTAGGGAAAAAACCATACAGACTTTTTGGCCAACCCAGTGCTAAGAATTACCTGAGGGGGTGGAATGAAGGAACAGAAAATCAATCAAGAAGAACTGAATTCAGGCAGTTGTTTTCATCTATTTGAGTTCTCTGTTTGTGTATTTTTTAAGGAAATTATAGAAACCGTTGAAAGAAGGTGTTGCAAAAATGGAAAACTCTTAGTGGATGATTTTCTTTGGGTAAGAGACTTTGTTGGAATCCTATCTTGTGTCTGGAATGATCCAAACTTGAGCATGGAGTTCAATGCACGTTAGAGTTCCATTGATCAGAAGCCTGCCTTGTCCTGTGCCACGTCTCTGTTGTGCCTGCGGATGGGTGTGGGCTTCTGCCACCGGCCTGTGAAATACGCATTGAATCTGGAACAAAATGTCTTTGTCCTTAAGCCTTGGGTTTCCTGCTGTTTGATCATGTTCTACTTTTCTGTCTTTATTCTCAAATGTGTTTTATCTTTGTTATCTTTTCTGTCTGAATTTTATTTTTCCTATTTCATGTCTCAATGGATTTCCTTTTGAAGTTCTGGAGAGTTTTTAGGAAAGCAGTTCAGGCAGAAACCTTAAGGAAACAAAAGTCCAGATCAAATACACACGATCCTGTCGGCACTGTGGCCAAAGCAGCGATTCCTTCGCAGACCAGGACAGTGTCTCATCCTTTACCAGGTGAGGAATCTCCATCAGAAAATATCTTTGAGCCAATAAAAATTTAATTGAGGATTTTGCTTTCCCTTTATTTTTTGATATTACTAAACCTTGCAGTCCCTTGAATTAGGGAAACAGTCAATCATTGTATGTGTTAGTCTCACAAGACATGCAGTTTTTCAAAGAACTTAAATGTTAGGGCCACATTAATTGATTTGTAAAATTTAAAAAAAGCCATACTGAGTTACAACAGGTTTCCTCTATCTGTACAACATAACCAAATTTGGAACTATTAAATTAGTAAAAGTAGTTGTTAGGCAAATTTATTTCACTCATTCCTATTCCAGGTTGTTCTGTCTTTCTTACCAGGTCTCAGAAGTGATGAATCCTGTGTAGAATTAAGAGGAATCTTAAGGTGAAGAATATAAGGAATCAAAATGAACTATATACTCATCATCCCCTTTCTTTAGAAAAACATCGCCTTGCTGCTAATCATATCGGTGAGTAACAATAAAAATAACAGGAATAGTTATACTAACATCTAACATTTATTGTTAATTTATTGCTTTTCAGCTACCAGATTATTGCCTCATTTAAACTTGAAAATGGGAAAGCACTATTATTATATTAATTTTACAAAAAAACCAAGCTAAAACATTAGAGAGACCTGGGATCATATAGCTACTAAGTGGCAAAATCAAATATTACTTTGTCTGTCTCCAATCATTTTTTTTTTACCATTTTTAACCACTCTGATTTAACAGCCAATAGATACATTTTATCTGTTCTTTTGAAAAGAAAATATTTGATTGATTATTTAAAAATTTAGTCTCAAACACTCTTCTCTGAAACTTTTTTCTAATAAATATTTAAGGAAATATATTTTATACCATTTTATAAAAATGTAAATTGACTTAGAAAAATTAATGTATTTCTCAGATGCAGGTAATAGGGGAAATGGGAATTAGGTATTCTGGAAGAAGAAAAATTGTGTTAGAATATTAAAATTTTAATAATGCTCTGCTCCTTGCCACAGATGTAATACTCATGTTTAAATCCTGGAATAAGCCTTGGGAGTTTTATTTATAATTGGCAGAAAGATTTTCTCTCAGCTTGGGATTTCTTGTTTTCTAGACTTCGACTGTTTTGTTTATCTGACTTTTAAAATATTTTTATTCTCTTATGTCTTTTGTGCTTTCTGATTCCTGCTTTCTCGTTCATTTTCTTAGCTGTTTTCCTAGAAGATTTCCTTTCAAACTAGAAGCATATTTCTAAGAAAATGGCTTAGGGAGTGGGCTCCCCAGAGGTCAGGGCTCAAGAAATGAAACGGCTCAATATAAATAAAACAAGGAATCACTTCCAGACCTGGTTAAAAATTCTGAAAGAAATACTAGATCCTTGGCCTGCTATTTTCTGACTTCCTTTATACCCATTAACACTTCATTTGTGTGAAAGTATAAGAAACCTTTTGGAATGTGTGTTTAATTAAGATTTTTAACACAATTGAGTGTTAATGGTTGCTGTTTGGTTTGGATGGCCCAACTCCAAGAAACTTTCCTTGAAATGCTTTAGGTCCTGAAACATAGCAGCCTCCCATATTATCAAGATACTATGGAAGAAATCTAGGCCAGCACACTGGTCCTATGCAGAAGTGAGCCTAATCATCAAGACTGATTAGTAAAGATCTCTCAAAGGGGAGAAAAGATCAAATAAAATAGCACAAATACTATATGATCTCACCTTTAACTGGAACATAACAAAAGAACAAAGCAAGAAAAACATAACCAGAGACATTGAAATTAAGAACAATCTAACAATAGCCAGAGGGGAGGGAGGAGGGGACTATGGGGAGAAAGGTTTTCAGGAACCACTATAAAGGACACATGGACAGAACAAGGGGGGAGGGTGGAAGCAGGGGAGGGAGGTAGGTTTGGAGGGGGTGGGGGTGAGGGGAGGAAAGAAAATGCAGACAACTCTAATTGAACAACAATAAAGTAATTAAAAGAAAAGACTTTAGCATCATTCACATATTTCCAATAACTACATAACCAATATGTTTTTACTGATGGATAGTTTATTATATATTTCAGACTTGCACAAAATTTGAAAAATAAACCGATAGGCTTATTTATGATGATGGTACTATGACTACAAAGAGATGCTTCTCATTGTACCGTTTTCTGAAAGTAGCACAACTCCAATACTAAAGAACAAGGTGAATTAGAAAGGATAAAAAAAAATGCCTCTGAGTTTGGACCCCTGAACTTCATGTTTTGATGTGAGTCCTTGGGTTACCATGGCAACTACTGACCACCAGGAGAGTCCTCGAGGGGACAGTCTTTCTAAGGCTTCCTGGTAAGTTTTCGTCACCAATCCAAAACGGCCTCTCCCGTAAGGGCAAGTCTCGTGCTGGTGCCCCTTAACTCTGCAAGAAAACCGGGATTACGGCCTCCCTCCCGGTGTCCCTGTTGCCACCCAGAATCAGTTTCTTTCCTTAACTAACTCACCGCTTATCTGTAGCTTTGAATTGTGTTTCGGCACCAAAAAAATGTGCTGTTTTGAATTACTTAGTCAACCTAAAAATGTGGTCTGGGATTTTGAATAACATTTTAAATCTTAGAGTTATTTTTTTTCTTTCACAGCTCAAGATAGACAGACTAACAAGTAAGCTTAGTTTGGGGAAATTCACATTTCTTGATTATCGGAGTATTGGATAAAATGCTTTAAAGCACTGATTCAAATGTTTCAGAAAAATACTGTGTGATTTTAAAACTATTTGATAAATATTTTATAAATGTTGAAATGGTCCAACAGAAAATGGATTGGATTTTTAAAATTGTATTTGGGATCATTTTGGAATGATATCTCATTGTATAAAAGTCATACAATTCAAAATAATAGCAATGATAGAATAAGCATAATGTGAAATATATTAATTACTGAGAGCTGTTGCCTCATAAAATGTTAGGTAGCAACAGCAATGTTAAATGGGGTTAGAGAGGGTAGGTTCGTTATATTGCGAGAAGGAAACCAGATATACACAAACTAAAATGTAATACAATTTGGAATAAGCATCTCATAAAATATTCTGGAGATTTATTTATTAATGAAGTATAAAACAAATGAATTTCCCTTCTATTAAATATTTTCAGTTACTCAAACAAAATAGAGAATTTAGTGGTTGTTGATGTTATGGCATTCTTTTCCTTAAATTAAACAAGTCATTATTTTCATACTTTATTGAACACCTATTATGTTAATAGAATCTTTCCAAGTGCTGGGAGTTTCACAAAGGAGAAACTTAGGAAGTGTGGTGGAGCCCGAAAGGATCTTGGAGATTGCACTTAAGAAAAATCTTTTTAGCAAATGAGGAAATAAAACTAATGTAATGCCTGGTCATTGATTTGAAAGAGTTTATAATCTACATGGGTAAAAGGAAAGCTTGTTTTTATGAAAAAATATATGAAAATGTTAAGCTAGTAGACCACATTGATAAAAATAGGGATTGTGAATTTAACTCTGCTACTTACTAGCTGTGTGATCTTTGGCAGTCTCCTTAACACCCTGAAGACTTCGGTTTCATCATATAAAGTCCATGTCTTTCCGGGTTTGTTTTGACTATTAGACATGATCAGGTTTTTAAACTGGTTAGACACATTCTGCATGTATGTGATAAGTGCTCGTTAAGTGGTGACTCTGATTATTACTACCAGGCTAAAGCTGACTGAAAGTGTCATGCTAGCATCACAGGTATCAATTGCCGTAGGAATTCTGAGTCTGAGAAGACAGTGTCAAAGATAACTCAATTTTTATCTTTATTTTTTCCTTCCCTTCCCTTTCCCCAATAAAATGATTTAATAAAATAACTAAACACCACATTTTTCTTTTGTCCTCTGTTCCACCAGTGTCTTTTGCACACCACCACACACACATGAACTAAAGGTTTATTATCTTACAGACACAGCTCTCAGTATATGGGCACAATTTGTCCATCGACTATGATAGGTTAGCCAGCCACTGTGAATCTGTCGGAACAATAGCCTGATAATTCAAATCTTCAGCATTATGCAGCCAGCTAATAGTAGCTGTCACTTCCCTTTTAGAAAAGCTTCGGTTTCTTAAATTTTAGGGTTTTTGTAAAACATGCTTTTAAAATAACTAGTTAAAGTAGTTATAAAATAACTTTCAACAAGCTTTAATTCCTGAGGATAAGTAAGGGTTCCTGTCTTGCAGAGAAGGAAGCAAGATTACTGCTCAGAAACTAGCCCTGCTGCAATATCACGAGGGACATCATGCTCTTTTCTGATTTCTATGAAATTCTTTTAATACTATGTTTCTCATTTTATCTTTTTTTCTGCATGACCTATCCCTTGCTACCCTTTTTGCTTGAGGTTTCAATTGCCTTGCTGACTTATTTTTCAACCTTTTTACATATTTTATTGTTCCATAAACCTAGATGTTGATTTTCTTTCGTACTTGATTTAATTTGTGAGTTTGTGTTCAATTTATAGATTTTGAGATAACTCTCTCTCATTGGTTCTTTACACTATAGTCTGCATAAAATCTGATTTATGGAAGTTCACTTTGTTTTTGATATAAAAGCAAATATCACATTTGATTTGGCCTTGGTCACATGGGGTTATTAAGGAGGGGAAATGTTTTTGATACCAGTAAAATTAGCCCTTTTGATTTTCAGTTGAAGCAAAGAAGAGGGAAATTGACATTTGCCTGAGTTTGATATTTGAGCTGACTCTGATCTTTGATTATTTTTAAATGTTTATTAAATCTGGGTGCTGTCTAAGCAATGTACTGTTAGCAGGATTTTAGTAAATCAGCAACCATAGCAAAGCCAGATGCTTTTAAAACTGAAGGCACTCCATACTTTTCAAGAACTATTTTCCCCACTTAATAACATAAGAATAGTGATAACCAAATAATTCCACTTTGGAGTCTGTGAGATTTTCAACAATGAGTTAGGCAGGCTCCTACGTCCTATTCCTGCACCACTCCGGGATAATAGTTCTTTACCTGCCAGGGCCTTCCAAAATAAATTTTATGAGGTATACATGGGTATCGCTTACCATCTAATGCAATATATATTTAAAGGAATTGCGCAGAAAATAGCAATTGATCTTTAGGAGATATGTAAATACATTTTCTTGTGACTATTGCAGGTTTCATAATTGAGGATATTATTCACCTGAATCTTCTTAGTACTCAGCAAAATGTGTTTTATTAGCTTCAAACCATTTGTTAACAATTCTTGTGTTTTTGAGAAGTTCCTCTCTTCAGTATTTTATCTAGTTGATTTCTTGAGGCATTACTAGGGCAGACTCTCTACTTCCTTTCCCAACAATTTTTGAAAGTGTGACCTGTGTTGTCTTAAAAATAAATGAAGAAGATACATGTTTGGAGCTATGGAGGAGTAACTGGTATTGAATGAAGCCTTTTACCTAACAGCTAAAAACAGTAAAATGTCACCCAATATAAAATAATTTGAATAGTGTTTTAATTATTTAAAAAATTGAGTTCATAGATTTAAAACTCCAGAAACAGTATCTCAGATAAACCCAAATGGCTTCACTATAGAATTCTACTATTTGAAGAATTAATACCAATTATACACAATTATTTTCAGAAAATCAAAGAGAAGGGAACACTTTTCATTCATTTTATCAGACTAGTCTTAGCCTCATATCAAAACAAGACATTATAAAAAAATAAAACTATACATAAATATCCCTTATTAAAATAGACTCAAAAATACTCAACAAAATATTATCAAATTGAATCCAGCAATATGTAGAAACAATTTTTGCCACAACCAGATGTAAACTTGGTTAAAAACAAATCAGTCAATGTAATCTACCACATTAACAGGATAAAGCATCAAGTGATTATATCAACTAATACAGAAAAACATTTGATAAAATTTAACACTTTAAATCTCTCAGCAAACCAGGACTAGAAAGGAGCTTTCTAAACTTGGTAAAGAGCATCTTTAAAGCATCTACAGCTAACAACACACTGAATGGTGAAAGACTGAGTGCTTCCCCCTAAGATCTAGATTCCACTCTGATTCAACAGAGTGACTCTCGGAAGTTCTTGTCAGCACAGTAAAGCGAAGAAGACATAAAAGGCAAACTCTGCTTCCCTTTACACCATATACATTAAACATTAAAATATCTTACTTAAGATAGTGTTTCCTCTTAGTATAGTAGATCAACTATAATTTTATTTTAATAATGTGACATTTATTTTGGGTAAAAAACCCATGAAGATTATTCTGTTTTAATACTTGATGCCTGAAGTAACAATAAGCATTACAGGGCCACAGTTTTAACAGCAATATGAACTATTATCCAGGTTAGAGGCAACTTGGGAGACCGTGAAGACATCATTCACAAGTGGTATTACTTATTGATGATTTATCAGAGATAAACAGAGAACCTTTGAAACCATTCTGACTTTAGTGATAATACTAAGGGTCTTTAACTTCAAAAAGTTTTCTTCACACACTTTGTTCAGGGGGGAAACCGAGTCATGTGAATGCTGAAGAGATTCCCAGAAATACATTGGACAGCAGCAGCATAGCCAGGGAAACACAGGGACATCAAATGCAAATCTCTAACCATATGTGCTTTGCTGCTTTAGGAACTCCTGTAACTGCATAAACATGCAGATTATCAAAAAATGTATGGAATTCTTTCCATAACCAGGGTTGTAGAAGGATGTCAAAGAGCAAGACATTGCTGAGGGCAGCATCAGAATAATCACAGTACATCATGTCAGCGAACCTGTTATGGTCGTTTTTCATATATAAGTGGGAAGAAGAAAAAGTCACTGACTCTGTTTTCCAGACGGTCCCCACTGACAAGTCAATCCAGGCAGGTGTCCTTCCGGAGCAACAGCATCTTCATGTTTACAGGCTTATCTGTGTAGATATGTGAGTGTGTGTGTGCATGTGTGTGTGAGTATTTGTATACTTTAACCAAAGCTGAGAAAAATTTCTTTTTGTCCTATTGACTCTCCATTTTAGAAAACAAAACAAAACAAAACAACGGTTCTCCCAGACTAATCCTTTACTTGATAAATCAAATTCTTGATGTTTAATGTCTGACTTGTCACATCCAAAAGAGGCCTTATAAATCCAAATTTTGCTGTTTATACTTTTACACAAGATTTCTCAATTGACACTCCACTATATTTATCGTGCCTAAATTGCTCCACCAAATGAAATTTTATTCAAGGGGTTTGATGTTGGCTTCATAAGGTCACTTTAAAAAGTTTATTTCCCAGCTCCTTTAAAAAAAAAAGGGTTTTCGAGGAAATGACCAATGCTTGTGGGTGTGTGGCTCTCTGGCCCATGGAGTGCAGAGCTGTTGCCGCCAGGCCCGCTGTTCCGAAGTAAACAGAGCTTGTTAGGGAGAAGAGATAGGATGCAGCTTCAACCTTGAAGGGGGAGGGAAGAAAGAAATAGCATTTTCTCAATATAAGCTTCTGTGATAACACCAAAATGTGAAACTTTATGAATGCTTTTTGAGAGATTCTATTTTTTGATAACCCAGAAATTGCATTTTTGGCAGGGTGGTTTTAAAGAAGGGAACACTGGGGCTTTGATTTGGTCCTCTGTTTTTATCTGCAACTTTAATCTATATACGGGGAAGGTTTTCTTTGACATTTGTAGCAGCATTTCTGAGATTGATGCTGCTGCCTATTATTATACAGGAGAACATTTGATACTAAAGGTTCCCGCAGCTCCCATCAGCTTTCTATAGCAGGTCTGCTCTCCTGACATTTAATGTCCCTTAACCCTGATATGGTCTGATAACTTCGCCATGCAGCTACTTAGGGGGAAGTAACAAACCGAGGTATCCTTGATTCTTTGTAGGGATTGTCACTACCTACATCACCAGTCACCCATCACCCTTTTCCCTTAATATGTGTGAATTAAAGTCTCAGAAAAGTACATGCATTGTGTCTGCGTGTGCATGTACCAAACAGACCAAGAATAAACCAGATTAGAGAAAATATAGGCTTCTCATAAACACAGCCAAAGGACCCACCATCTGTCACTGGTGGAATCTCTGTTATCTTTCTGAAGCTGACCTTTGAGTGAGCCCAGTTAAAAGAAAAAGTTGCCTGTGCCTTGAGTATCAATTTTTCACAATCACTCTTTCAGTTTGCATTTCCAGAAAGAAGGGTCTTTGCTGTAAATGCCTTAGCTAACAATCATCGGGATTGCCTTGCTAAGCACAATTCAGAATCCAGTCTGGATCCTGGAGAGACAGATGGCTATATCCACTCAGTGCTGAGCTGCCAATGGAATACTAGGTAACTATAATAAGAGTGTGCTTATTCTCTATGTCTTCATCTAAAGATCTCAAGATCTACTATCAATCAGAAAAAGCAAAGTGCAAAAATTGTCCACAGTAAGCTGTTTTTGGTGTAAAAATAGTAAAATATTTACTTATTTCACACAAGAAAACCCTGGAAAGATATTTTGAGAAACTATGTAAGGTACTAACCAGTAGAGAGTAAGGCAGGGGGAAAGAAGTGGATAGGGGCAAAAGTACGAATAGAGCTCTTGACTTATATCTTGTTATATTATTTTATTTTTAGCCATGTGAATGTATTATCTATTCAAAAAATTTTAATTTTATTGTTTAAAATATTAGGGCCTTTGTCTTCATTTGGGGTTTATTTAATATTAGATAGTAATAACCAGACTCCAGGAGACCAGGTGTTTGCATCTGGTTACACCACTGACCTCTGAGTTGTACCACTGAGTTCACAGAATGATTGTAACTAAATTTTGGAATTTGTGCTTCATCATTCATGGGCCCCTTTTCTTTGGCCCATCATAAATTCATAGAGGGCAGATGCCGTGTCTCTGGTGACAGTGCTAAGGACAGACATACACTGCTAAGTAACACTTCCAGGGGTATGTAGCGTATGTTTGAAATGAGGCAAAGAAGGACGACCCACTTTCTCAGCAGTAAAGACTGATTAGTTTTTACACTTGCAGTATTCTATATTCAAGATAAATTTTATAGGAACACTGTTTTTTCAGTCCATTGCTCATGAAGAAAATTAACCTTTCTCATTTTAGTCATCCCAAGAATTACTGGATTGCAATACCAAAGAAGGAAAGGAATATGGACTTTCTGAAGTTATCTTCTTAGCATAATCCCCAAAAAAAGGTTTTATTATACTGTAGTCAACATGCAATGAGTGCAAAATATGGTAAATTAAAAAAAATTAGTATATCACGATAGCTTTGTTAAACTGGGAGTGGAAAGTGAAGTTAGCTCTTTGATATCTCGTCCGATAATGTAATGTACCTAAGCAACACTGTATACTGTGATATAATTTAAATAGCAAAATATCCTGGAATATGACTCAGAGAATGAAGAAGATCTCAGCTGTTACCCAGGAATAACAGAGAGAATATGGTACAAAAGGTGCTGTGAATATTAAAGAGGTGATGAGGTAAAAAAATGAGTCCAGAAAGATGACTGACTTTACCAGGAGAAAAAATTCAGATGCGCTCTCAGGAAATCTAGGTAAACCACATCATGACTAGACTACACAATCTGAAAGGTTTAATCACTAGAAATTAAAAAAACAACAACATCTGAATCAATCAACGAGGGCTTTGGGGAAGAGGATGGAAAGAATATATACAGATTAGGAGTTCATTGTGATGTGAACAATTTATTTATAATCTGAAATCATAAGCGATTTTTCTGTGTGAATTTTTGGAAATTTTAGAAAAAGGCTAAGGTTTAGTAATAATTTGCTTTTTATTCTGAATGTTATGATGATATGTCAGCTTTAACAATGAGGGAGAGGAAAAGAAGGAGAGAATAATGATGTCGAAATGGTAATGTGGTGAGGGAAGAGAGGAACAAAGAGTTCCTTCCTGCTCTCATCCCTAACCTTGAGGTTAGATGATTTCAGTTCTAAAAAAATATGTTTCTGTGGAATAACAGTTTGCGTCCTGCAGGGAAGAATACTGCCTGGAGTTTTCTGTTCTCCTTTCTCTGAAAGCAGAGCTCTGATCAGCTCTGTCCTGGGATGTCTGGCCCCCTTACTGTGGACTGAACATTTAGAAGGGAAGGCAGAGAAGAGGCAGGAGGAGGACTATAATTCTTCTGGTTTCTTGTGTTACCTCATCAGGACATGTCCTCATTCTACCTTATCAATTTATAGATGAACATTGGTAGCCAATTAATGGACAGAGCTCTGATCTAATTCTGAGCTTGCAACAACCTCTGATTTTCTGGGAATCCTAATGAAGAAATGCTTTTGGGAGTATATGGAAGTTTGCAAGTTCCACAACTATGTAAATAATTCAGCAACCTCTAAAATGAATTTGCATTAATATAGTCAGGGCTCCCAGAGTGTCCATAATAGATTTTACTCTCTCTGCTTTCCACTGGCTCCAAATCTCCTCATTCATTACTGCATAGGGATTGTCTTATAAACTTAGTAGAAACCACAAGAATTTTCTAAAATCCTTTGCTTGGGTCTACCCAAAACTGTTTTTTTATCCAATCTATATATTTCTTTAGCTGGAAATTTCTGCAGGGTTCATGGCTTTGGTGCTCTGATTGGCCCTCAGGGATGGCCCAAGAGAGCAATAGTGCTTGCAGAGGTCTTATGTCATGGCCGGCACTTCTTTAGTGCTTTTCAAGAGAGTCTGCAGATGGGATAATTATTGTCTCCGAAAGCTCTGCCTAGTGGCCTGGCATCCCAGTAATTTGCCCATGTTGCTTTGTGATGGTTGTCTGGCTCTGTCCCTTGCTGTGGGGGTTTCACAGGTATAATAGGATTTTGCTTTTAAGGTAGCAGGCAGGCTGTCTGGCAAAGAACATTCTTATATAGAGAGGATGTACTACCCTTCCCATTCCTGCGCCAGAGCTAGGAGTCTTTGATTTAGAGCACTACAGCTGCCGCAGTTCATTATTGTACATTTTAGAGTCAAGTTCGGCTCTATCAGTGGGTTACCCCCTAATGTGCTATACTCATTGTGATAATAGCTAAGGATATTACAGACAGAAGGAGTGCATACTGACTTTGGAGTACCACTACTCTCAGCCTTACGTGGGCTTCCAAATAAGAGGCAGAATGCTACCTTACAAGCTAGCTGTCTTCTGTCATAGTGACCCTGTGGATTGTAGCTACCCTACCCTGTTTAGATTTCTAGGAGTCTAGGTGAGGGTTAGGGCTTATAACCATGGCCACTTCATCCAGAAGTGACCATGGGGTTCTAAGATCTGTAGTAGGGGGAGCCAGGGCTGAGGAGTATGAAGAGATTCAGCATATCAGTAATCTCTTTGGATGTGTATTTGTCTCCCACGCCATGGTCCAGTTACTCCTTTGTTCAACTTACAATACAGTGGGTTCTATAAGAAAGAACATCATGATAAGCAGAGTTTACTTGGCTCCCAGACCCAGGAATGTCCATTTGAATTACTCAGGTGAGGAGGAATGCAGACACCATATCCAAGGATTAAGGAAGTGGATGCAGCACGAAGGTAGGCGTCAATGCCCTTGGGTCTCTGGTCTCGTCTTTGCTGCTGAGCTGTTCTGTGCTTTTGTGCAAAGTCTCTCTGTGTTTTCTGTGTCCTTTACTGGAGAATTATAATACTTGCTAGCTGACGAGTCCCTTAAGACTGTACTTTTCAGAGAAGCACTGTCAAAGGAACCAAGAGTTTCCTAACGCTGCTGCCTTCCTCATAGACACATAAATGAAGTAATACCATATTTTTAGGCTGCCAAATAACAAAGAGATCTTCTTTAAATAATCAATAATATAACTGACACTTCTTTCTAGTAATAAGTACAAATATGATAATTTAGGTAAGTATCTTTTATTTTCTAGTATATGCTGGGGATGCTGCTAGGTGTTTCACATTATATCTATCCTCACAATAACTATTCGGGATAGGGGTTATTATTTCCATTTTGTGTGTGGTGAAACTAAGGATAGAGTTTATACAATTTACACAATTTGTCTGGAATATATCCTTTCATTCTCATTAAAAAACACTGCTTTTTGTCCCTTCTTTTTGATGTAGTTTCATACTAACTCAAATTCATTGAGGACTTTGGTATCTGGATTATGCTATTATTTCTAAGTCTAATCGTTTAGCTAAGCTATTAGCAGACCTTCACCCACCTGATAACTTTATTCACATAACCCACTATTCTGGACACGTCCTTGATTCATGAAGATCTTCCACTGTTATGCTTTTAAAGAATAGTCTCCCATTCTAACTAGTAGCCTTCTCACTATCTTACTCTTCATACGCTGCTTTTACTTAACATCATTTTTAGTCCCCAGACTAATTCATATTCTCTTGATAGTTCGGTTCATTCCTTGGTCCATTTTATTTGTCATTTTGACACTCAAAAATTACCTTATTCTTCTGAACTTTTGTTTCCCTGTCTTACTTACTCTACAAACCTCTAATTTTTTGTTATCTTTCCTCTCAACGGCCCTTGTCTCTTTAATGCCCACTCATCCTTCAGATCTCTGCTCGGAGATAACATCCTCAGGGTTTACTCCCAGCTGGCAGATCAATTCGGTCATTGTGTTCCACGCTCTCATGGCCCATACTGTTTCTTCCTAACACTTGTTAGAGTTTGTAATTATATCTTCATTTATTTAATTATTTGTTTTATATCTTTCCCCTTCACTAGCCTATAAGCTCCATAATGGCAGAATCCAAGTTTGTTTTACTTAGTTGTCGATACTCTTTAATTTCAGACTCTCCTACTCTCCAAAAAAAAAGATAAAACAGAATAAATCTGCTTCTCTCATTGATGTACAGGCCGTATGTTTACATTCCTCTCCTCCTCCTGCAGTAACAGATTTGGGACATTTCTTCATTCACTTGAAACTTGATCCTCAGTCATTCTCATGTCTCCAGCTGTTGCCATTTGGCCTCACAATTCCAAGTTGTTGGTGAAGGGTCTATTCAATGCCTTTCCCTCTGTATATTTCCATCTACCTTTAATACACTGCATCTCAGCCACCACTCCTCTGTCACACTCTGCATCTTGTCACCATGACAAATTGAACCACGTCTGAGGTTGTGTCAGACATCCAAGTCAGCACCTCCACCTCAGAGCCTTTCAGCTCCTGTGTTCAAATTCTTTCCCTGTAACATTCCTTTCACCTCATCTAGACTTCCAATCCATTGACCCTGTTCATGTTTTTCTGCTTTCATCTCCTTCCTCCTGCCATCATTATAAAGACTTCCTTAGGGATACACTCAACCCCGCCGTCCTCCCCCTTCCCACACTCATCGTCTGACCTGCAGCACTGCGCGTATTCCACCGTCTTCCTTTCTGTGCCTGGACCTACTCAGCAAGAATACCTGCTGATAAGTTTCACTTTAGATTCCTGTTCATGATCTTTAAGCAATCAACTGCCTAGAATCCCAATTATGTTTCTCTAGTAGGTTTACTGTCCTACTGTCAGAAATAACTATTCTATGTCTTTTCTCCTCAAAGCTGCTGCACCCTATATCTTCTCATTCTCACCCAGTGACATCGTATTATATTCAAGTGAGAAATTAGAAGTCATCAGATGTAAAGGCCTCCATTTCTCTATCACCAAACTTAATTTTTGCACGCCACCCACCTTCCCGTCCCCTCCAGTTACAGGGAAATTTCTTGCCCCACAAACTCTGTTGAACAGCAATCCTCCACCCGTGCTCTGTGTGCCATTCTGTCCCACCTGCTTAAGGAACTTGCTTTTTAAGTTATCCCTTTTGACTTCTAACTCATCACAATTTCCCCTAGAGATTATCCCTAAAAAGTATAAAAACATGATCTTGCATCTTTCATCTGCATGACCACCCTTGATACCCCATCTCCCTTGAGCTACTTCCTCATTTCTCTGCTTCCCTCCATGGACAGATTTCAGTGGGAAAAAGAGGTCATCATGAAAAAGTTCTTACGTAACCATCTCTCTTTACTGCTACCTGTACCTTTTTAAAACTCCTTGTGTACTTACTGTCGGGGAAGTAGAATTTCCCTGCTACACTTCTAGGTCCTTTGGTCCATCTAATAATCAAATTAATATGAGAGATTAACAGGAGAAAAATAAATTAATAACATACATATCGGGCCCCATGAGAATATGAGGCCCATAGGCAGTCAGAAAATTGAAGTTTACGTGTCATCCTAAACTAAGGAGGAAAAGGGTACATTTTGGGGGCTTCAAACAGGAGGAATGCAATTGACAAGAATATGGGAAGAGCAAATGTCTGGTTAATGAATGTTTGCCATGCCATGCAGAGATATTGGGGCACAAGAGGAATTTGATCTCCAGGCTTTGCTAAGCTCCTCCTAAACTTACAACAGCTACCTTATATTATTTATAGTTATCTGATGATAGTTCTCTTTCTGAACCAGCCCTCTACATAAATTCTTTTAGGTAGTTAAGGGACAGGTAAAAGTTTTTCTTGAATCTGCTGGGTCTTGATTCCTTTCAGCATAAAATAATTCACATGCCAAAATGATATGTTTTGAGGAGGCTCATTCTGAGCCCCTTCAATATTATCTCCATCTGTACCCATCCTAGACTCCTTTCTCCCTGCTTCCTCACTTCTCTCTAATTTCCTCATCACCACACTTCCTCTAGTTTACCTGGTCATTCTCCCCAGAGCAGCCGGAGAACTGCATTTTCATTACATACAATGGATCATATTATTCCCTTGTTAAAAACATGAAATGATTTTTATTTTACTTGAAAGACAGATTGTTATATTTCTAATAGAAACAGTTATTGGACTAGGAGAGAAGTAAATGCCTAAACGGAGAAACAAACCAGACACATTTTCATTACTTGTAGGATTTACAATGTATCGGGAAACGCAATGGTCTCCAACAGATATTCACAAAGATAATTGCCATTGTTAATAGCGTGATAAAGGAAAAGTACAGAGTGCTATGAGAACCCATGATAGCAGCAGTCTCTCTCCTGTGAAAATAACATTTGTTCTGGGATCTTAAGGAAGAATGTGAGTAGTACAGTGTTAATCAAGGCAGGTAGAAGGAATAATATGTAGAAATGTCCTGAGATGGGTAGGAGTAGGGAGCTTTTGAGTCACAGAAGTATGGCCTGTGTGACGGAAACACTGGGACTGGAAAGGGGAGTTGTGTGAGATAGGGCTGATGAGGTGCACAGGAGCTAGGTCCTGCAGAACACTGGACGTTACTTCAAGTATTTTGGACTTCATCCCAAGAACAAATGGATGTCTTTGAAGTGTTTTAAAAGATGCTTGACATTAATTTGTTTTTTAACAAGGTCATTCTGGTTACTATATAATGAATATATGCAGATGAAAAACATGTATGTAGGTAACTTAGCTAATTATTATAAATTTCTAAGAAAGAGATCGTTATGGTTTAGACTGGTGCTTTTAGTAGAAATAATAAGGCTTCAGGTAATTTGGAAGTTGGGTTGACAGGGCTTAGTAATTGATTATATTGTGGAGGGTAATGGCCACAGACATGGCAGAGATGACAGCTGTATCAAGGACAGATCTCAAGTTTCCTGCATGAGTAAATGGACCCAGAGAGAAGCCCATTACTGACAGTAGGAATACACAAAGAGGAGCTGGTTTGGAAAAGAAGATAATACATTAGAATTCAAACATTAAAATTGAGATTTTTGTAAGAAGTTCAAGTAAAATTTGATGACTGGATAAAACAACTATGGGACAATTACACAATGGAATCCTACTTGGCCACAAAAAAGAAAATTCTACCTTTTGCAACAGTATGGATGGACCTGCAGAGCATTACTCTATGTGAAATAAGCCTGTCAGAGGAAGGCAAATACGATATGATTTCATTCATATGTGGAAGCTAATGAACAAACTGAACTAACCAGGAGAATGGGGCACACCCATAGATAGAGAGCTGGCTGCAGCTAGGGTGGGGGAGGGGAGGGGTGGAGACATTGAGCACGAAGGCAAAAGGACTCATGGACAGGGACAACATTGTGATGATTGCTGGGGGAGGGGGCATAAGAGGACTAAATGGTAATGGAAAAAATATAACAAAAATTAAATAAAAAAAGAGACATGAGATTAAAAACTAGAAAATACCCTTTATTTACTTTCTTCCCTAAACTCCACACAATTTATCAACTGTATCTCTAATTTTTAAAAATTATCCTAAATCCAATCACTTCGCAACATCTGTAAACTTTTGACATCGATCTGAGCTATCACCATTTGTCTTATAGGTTATTATTTTCTAATTGCCTCTCTGCTGCTCTCTTGTAGCCTATTCTCTGTAAAGTAGCTAGAATAATCCCTTTAAAATGCAAATTTCATCATTTTCCCACCTTTGCTATACTTTTACATTGAAATACCATATCCTTACATTGGCCCAAAGACCCTACAGGAGCCAGTCCCTGTCTTCTACCCCAAACTTTTGATGCTGCCCTTCTCTCCAAAATATACCATGTAACCACACAGACCATCTTCCTGTTTTTTGAACAAGATTACCCCTCCTCCAGGGCCATTACACTTTATGTTTATTTTACTTAGAATTCTTTTCTTCTTCTTATTTTGTGAGTTTTGATTGAAATGTCATCTAAACATTCTACATAAAACAGCCTGTTCTTATAGGCCTACAAATTTAATATTGAATGATGCCACTGAGATTCAGAGTAGAAATTATTTCTTGGCATATGTGTATGACATATAAGAGGAAGATGCGCTCAATGATTTTCTTCTGTTTAAAAAAGAGAATGTATTTTTATTTCATTAAAGATTATTTTATAGACTGAGATGTACAAAGGTATGCCAGCAGGAAGGGAGGGTGCTGTTGTATGAATAAAAGTACTTTATTGCTTTAGTCACAGAAAACAGCTGCTGGTTAGCATATGCCTCCTGATCTTGATTAATTGTGGAATAAAATAGCGAAATTTGGACTATGATCATTTCAGAATGCTGTGTGACAAAATGGCTTTAAAATAAAAGATCCTGCTTTACCACAATGAAGATTTCTGGCTTTTAGGGTGAAAGGCAGCCATTCAAGATTTTACCATGACTGAGATTAACATGACCCTAGTTCTAGCAGTGTTAGAGAGCTCTTTAGACTTCTTCTAGGATTGTGTCTCAACAACATCATCAGGACCTTGAATAGTTCGAATCTACTACTTTAGGGCATTTTTTTTTAAATTCTAAAAATAAAGGTTCCAACTAAAGTAGGACAGCATGAATAAAAAAATAGAGATGCAATAAATATTTGGGGATAAAATTCATGAATATTTTGACTGATTAGAAGTCGGGGTTTGAGAGGTAGAAATCTAAAATAAACCCAGAGTTTCCAGCTTATGAATATTGGGAAATTATCCTAGAGATATCAATAAAAAGATCCAATTTGGATAGAAATATTATACTTGTTTTAGACAGATAGAATGCGTTACTTTCATGAAGCTTGTATGGAAATGTCTGGCAAATAGCAAGAAATATGGATCCAGGACTTAAGAAAGAATAAATGATAATATAATCACTTTTGAAGGCAGGAAAATATAGATGGTCCCTTTAGATGAATATGTGAAGGGAAAAGAAGGGAATGATGAGAAAGAATGGGATTTAGTAAACAAAATACAGAGTTAATGGAGGAACACAGCAGAAGGATTCTGAGATACAGATCAGGACAAATAAGATAATGAAGAACAAGCAACATTCAAATAGGGAGTGAACAAAAGAGTCTAGGCCCCAAAAATGTCAACTTGGATAAGGAATGAAAAGAAGCCAATAGTTTTTGTCACTTAGATTTTGGTAACCATGATACAAATAGCTTAATGCAAACGAGAACTGTACCTCTTTGAAGAGTGGGGAAAACTTTCCTGGAAGCTTCCTAACAGACTTCTATTCATGTGTCCTTGGCCAGAATTCTGACACATGCCCATAACTAAATCTATTCTTGGAAAGAAGAATTTGATTGACCATGGCATATACTAATTCTACTTTACTAATTGAGGTGCAGAGTGTGCATCTCTCTCCAAGCCCAAGACTGCACAACACCTGAAAACATCTGGGTTCTATAAGCATGGAAAAGGTGGAGGCTGGTGATTAAATAACTAATAAAATTTAGCATGAGAAGGAAGCAGTGAGAGAGAGTTGGAGACAGAGACAGACAGAGAGAGATGATTTTTATTTCCTTAGAATCAAACAGCAAGGTATTCTGCATCGGTGTGTTATGATTTCAAATCCACTTGTGCATGACTCCAGTGACCTTGTTTGATACAGGGTGAAGTTATTTACACTGGGGACACTGTCATAAAAATGCCATCAAAATTGTTGTGCTACTGGGCACTTATCAATGTGAACATAAGGAAGAGCAACTGTGGTGTAATCAACATTGAAACTTTAAATACCAAGCGTTTATGAGGACTTAGCCAGAGTGTTCAGTCTGGGCAAGGCTACTTTTTGCTGATTTAAATTGCTCTCTGAAGACCTCAGGACATTAGCTCTTGCTTTGGTGAGGCTGGCCTTTGCCAGCAGTGGTGAGAAACATGCAGCCACCCCTGAAGGACATCATCTTGCCTGAGAACACCGTGCCCTCGTTCTGGTAACATCATGCTCTAGCCACTAGGGACTTTCAATTAGTGCTTGTTGTTGAATCTCAGCTCTTGTTTGGCGAAGTGACTTCTGAGAACCAACTCATAGAAAGATACACCTCCACTAAATTTAGACTTTATTTTCTTTTTATATCCCTTTGCCTGGAACAATAGTGTAATTAATCTTTCATTGGTTAGGATATGTTATTTCTTTATTGGCTTATTAAGAGACATTAAATTCTATGCTATTGACTTATGAAATACTATCATTATAAATTATAATTCCTACAGTAAGCCTGTGCTAAATAAATTATTGGCAAAGGTAACCTCAGTCTCTTGGCATAATTTTGTCATGAACAGAACAAAGGTCAACTGTTGAGAGGAAAAGGATAAAGGAGGGGGTGCTTAAGACTTAAGAGGGTGATTAAAAACTGAAACAGCATTTATGGGGATTGGAGAACTGGTATGTATGTCCAAGGGCACTCTACCTGCTGGAGGATGTGAAAGACACTGTCACCAAAGCAAGCATCGCTCTCATTTTTTTAAATTTAACTTAATGTGGAGTCAAATACATTAGAGGTGAAAACGATCCACTTGACCATCCTGTCCTTTTCATGCAGATGTAGAACTGCTCTCACAGCAGATGTTTTATTGCTTCGTTCTAACTCACCTTAAATGTCCTGACTGATGAAATTTCCACAGCCTCCCTTGGGAGTCTACTCCATCATCCAATAGCTCTGCGTGTCAGGCAACATTCCCTGTGGTCCCATCTTCATTCTTTATCTCCTTCTATTAGTCTTCTTCTGGCAAAATGATTCCCCTTCTTCTGTGGAGCTTTTACATTCAAGTTTTTGTCACACCTCTCTGTCACCACTTATGCTGTTACATGTGATTCAGTTTTCATTCTTTCCTCATCTATCAGTTCTTCTACACCCTTTAATAATGAGTGCTTCTTTCCCTCAGAATACCTGTGAATTCTTGGAATCTTTAAAATCTGATGTTTCTTTTTAAAAAAGTTTTATTTATTGATTTTTAGAGGGGAGAAGAGAAAAAGGAGAGAGAGGGGGAGAGAGGGGGAGATAAAGAGAAAGAGAGAGAGAGAAACATCAATTTGTTGTTCCACTTATTTATGCATTCATTGGTTGATTCTTGTATGTGCCCTGACTAGAGATCAAACCTGCAAACTTGGAGTATTAGGACAATGTTCTAACCAATTGAGTTACCCTGCCAGGGCCTAAAATCTGATGTTTCTTATATGAACTATTATATAATAGATGGGATAGTCTCATGCAATAGACTCCTAGTCATGTAATTCTCTGCTGTTACTCAGTTTGGATTATTTTCCCCTGACCCCTCATTTTTGAGAGGACCCTTCTCAGTCTATAGGATGATATCCAAAATTTTAGGGAAACATATGCCATAGACTGAATGTTTGTATCCCATCCAAATTTTGTATGCTGAAATCTAATCTTCAGCATGATAGTATTTGGGGGCAGGGCCAATCTTTGGGAGGTGATTAGGTCATGAGGACTCCATCTTATAAAAGAGACCCCAGGGAACTCCCTTGCCCCTTTACACCACCTGAGGCTATATTATAGAAAAAAGACAACTGTCTATGAACCAGGAAGCAGGTTTTCACTACACACTGAATCTGCTTGCACCTTGATCCTGGACTTCCCAGCCTTCTGAACAGTGAGAAATAAATTTCTGTTGTTGATAAGCCACCGAGTCTATGGTAGTTTGTTACAGCAGCCAAAATGTACTGAGGCAGAAAGTTATATTGAAAGTGGGGTGCAGCCATGACTGGGTGGCTCAGTTGGTTGGAATATCATCTCATACATGAAAATGCTGTGGGTTTGATTCCTAATCAGGGCACAACCCACGTTGTGGATTCGAACCCCAGTTGGGATGCATGTGGGAGGCAATCAATTTATGTTTCCCCCCCCACCTCCCCCCATTCCCCCACCCCATGCTCTCACTCTAAAATCAATAAACATATCCTTGGATGAGAGTTAAAAAAAAAAAAAGAGTGGGTTGCTGCTGTGACAAACACCTAAAAATGTGGAAGCATCTTTGAAGCTGAATAATTGGTAGAGGTTGGAATAGTTTTGAGGTGCATGCTAGTGAAAGCCTATATTCTTGAGAATGGATCATTAAAAGTGATTCTGGTGAGAGCTCAGTAAGAAAAGAGGAGTGCTATAGAGAAAGTCTCAGTCTTTTTAGATTACCTGAGTAATTCTGAACAGAACATTGGTAGAAACATGGATGGTAAAGGGCATTCTAATGAAGTCTCAGATGGAAATAAGAAACACATTATTAAAAACTGGAGGAAAGGCAATCCTTGTTATAAAATGACAAAGGACTTGGCTGAACTTTGTTCATGTCCTAGAGTTCTGTGGAAGGTAAAACTTGTGGGTGATAAAATTGGATATTTGGCTGAAGAAATTTCCAAGTGAAATGTTAAAGAAGTAACCTGGTTTCTCCTGGATGCTTATATTATAGTAAAGTGCAAGAAGATAGAAATTATTTAAAGACAGAATTATTAATCAAAAGGGAAGCCGAACTTCAAGCTTTCAAAAATTCTCAGGCTACCCATACAGAAAAGAATAAGAAAGACAGTTTGAGAGAGAGAACACTACGGATATAGCCATATGACCATATGATACAGAGATTAATCAGCCTTCTGGACAAAAGCCAGGAGTTATTGTCTGAGACAATGGAAGAATAATCCAGAAGGCAATTCAGAGGTCATCAGAGCTGCCCTCTCATCACTGATCTAGAGTGCCTGGGGTCCCTGGGGCCTGTGGCACCTAGATGCATCTTACCTGCTACCTCCTTACATCAGAGGCCCTTGTTCCTTGCACTTCTTTGCCACCTTCCTTGGTCAATCCACTTGTGGCTCTGGTGGGTCCAAATGCAACACAAGCCATGCTCAGCAGAGCTATAGGGGCATGGCTTAGGACTCCAACACCAGAGAGCTGCAGGCCCAGGAAAAGAACTTCTATAGGGTCACCCAAAGTCATGGGGTCAGGACTTTGCAGAAAACCTGCAAAGGAAGGACTATCACCCTGTTGGGTCCTGAAGGCCAGATCCCCACCTCAGTTTATTTGGAAGGCCCTCATTATAGTGAGCCAGGAAGGCACAACATGGGGACAAAGAGCCTTAAAGACTAATGGAAATGCCCCATTGGGTTTGGGACTTGCTTGGGTAGGAACTGTCATTCCCTTCTTCTCTGTTTCTCTCTTTTGGGGGTAGGAATTTCTATCCAATGCCTGCCCCACCATTGTGTTTTGGACGCATATATGTTTGATAAACAGATTCATAACTAGAGAGGAATTTGCCTCAAGATCAATCATACTTTGAATTAACCCATATCTAATTTAAATGATCTTTAGACAGGTCTTTGCACTTGGACTTTTGAGCAGACGACAAGAAATGGACATAGAGGACTTCCGGCCAAGATGGAGGCATAGGTAGACACTCTATGCCTCCTCACACAACCAAAAGAGGAAAAAAAAGCAATTTAAAAAACAAAAACACCCAGATCTGACAGAAAACTGAACTGAGTGGAAGTCCGACAACCAAGGAGTTAAAGAAGACACGTTCATCCAGACCGGTAAGCGGGGCGGAGCCGGGTGGAGAGCACTCCGCAAGATGCGGGTTTGTGGAGTGGTACCAGCAACACTCCAGCTGCCGGAGAGGCCTGTGGCGGGTGCGCCTCGCCAAAATGCGGCAGGCGCACTCGGCGAAACTGGGGCTGAGACTGGTGGACTGGGCGGTCTCTCATTCTCGTGCAGATAAACTGGGAGGAAAAGCTGGGGGTGCAGAACAGACTGCGCGGCCCACCAACACAGGGAAATAAGGCCTCAAATCACTGATTGAAAACACTTGTGGGGGTTGAAGCGGCGGCGGGACGAACTCCCACCCTCACAGGAGAGTTCGTTGGAGAGACCCACAGGGACTTGGAACTGTGCAGGCTCGCCCACTCACCCAAAAGCCAGCAAAGAAAGGCCCAACTTGCTTGTGGGTAGCAGGGGAAGTGCAGAGAACAGAGCAAGTGCCTTTGTTCTCTCAGGCCCCGCCCCCACAGACAGCGTCACAGCACAATGATGTGGGTTACCCCACCCTGGTGAACACCTAAAGCTCCGCCCCTTAAAGTAACAGGCAAACCAACGGGGGAAAAATGGCCCAAATGAGAGAGAAAAAAATGGCGGCGAGATAGGGGGGAGCAGGGTCCACTTCCTCTTGCCCACTGGTGAAACACCTAGTTAATTTTCTGAGGAACAGAGTGAACACCCAACAGTATTCCAGCATATATGAAGATTGGTGACCAAGATTACAGGGGAAATTGAATGATCAGACAGTAAGGAGAGTACTTCAGAACGAAAAGGTCCCCTGGGACCAGAGCAGTGGAGCAGGGTGGGCTGCAGCCCCAGACCTGGCAGCTGCTGGGTCTGATGCAAGATTCTTGGGAGGGAGCCAGATTGGGATGTGTGAGTGGCCAGATGCTTGTTTGGACTGGCGGGCGTAAATAGAAAGACAAAAGGGGACAGTGAACACAGGTACGTGGAGCTAACGCCCGGACACCCAGGGACAAAGCTCTGGCAACCCAGGCTCTGAACTTGGAGTCCTGCAGGGCTGACTGGCTCCATGAGAGAAAGGCAGAGGAGCCCCATTGAGCCCCATTGAGGGGAGCTGCAGTCCTCACAAACTCTTGACTTGGTGTGGGGCCAGGCCGCCCAGAAGGGGTGCTGAGAATTCCCAGCAACTGGGCTGGAGGCAGGACGGCAGCAAAGAGTGCTTCTCAGGAAGGGAGAAAAGCAAAGCTGATATCTTTCCAGCCTGACGAAGACATGAGGACCAGGGGAGCAAGCCTGGCTGGACACTTTTAAAGCCAGCCAGCAGATTTTTTTTTGTTTTGTTTTGTTTGTTTATTTTTCCCCACCCTTCTTTCTATCTGTCCTTCTATATTTTTTAAAATTTTCTTCCTTCCTTTCATTTATTATTCCTAGTCTTCTCTTCTTTTTATTGCTTATTTTTTTTTATTTTTTTCCTTTCCCCTCTCTTCTTTATCCACAGGTGAGACATTAAAACCTGGAGTTGTGAACAAAACAGAGTTAGACCCAGACAAACATCAGCCCAAAAAACAGAGACAGTGACACAAAATTAACTTTGCTACTCAAGAGAACTTGACAGATCAATTTAAGAAACAGAGGCTAACAAGAAGAGTCTCACAAACAATGGGAACACAAAGAAACAATCCCCAAATGAAAGGAAAGGAGGAAGCCCCAGAAAGAATGATAAATGAAACAGAGGCAAGTCAACTATCAGATATTGAGTTCAAAGCATTGGTTATCAGGAAGCTTGAGAAGCATGATGAGCTCACAGAACATTACCAGAAACTACAAGGAAACTATAATGAACTCACTGCAAACTATGTCAACATGAAAAAGGAAATAGAAACTATCCACAAGGGCCAAGAGGAAATGAAGAATACAATATCTGAAGAACACAATAGAAGGAATCAAAAGCAGGCTCGATGAAGCAGAGGATCGGATCAGCGAGCTGGAGGACAAGGTAGAAAAAATCACCCAAAAAGAGCAAGAACAGGAAAAGAGGCTCAGAAAGAATGAAGAGGTATTAAGGGAAATGCAGGACAACATGAAACATAATAATATTCATATAATAGGGATACCAGAAGGAGAAGAAAAGCAAGGGATAAAAAACCTGTTTGAAAAAGTAATGATGGAAAACTTCCCTAATCTGATGAGAGAAAAAGTCACACAATCCCAGGAAATACAGAGAGTCCCAATCAAAAGGAACCCAAACAGGCCCACTTCAAGACACATCATCATTAAAATGGCAAAATTCCAAGACAAAGAGAGAATCTTAAAGGCAGCAAGGCAGAAACAGGAAGTAACATACAAGGGAACCCCAATAAGGTTAGCAGCTGACTTCTAAATGGAAACACTCCAAGACAGAAGAGAATGGCAAGAAATATTCCAGGTAATGAGAACCAGAGGCCTGAAACCAAGGCTACTGTACCCAACAAGGCTCTAAATCAAGATAGAAGGCCAAATAAGGAGCTTCCCAGACAAAAAGAAGTCTAAAAGATTACACCTCCACCAAATCAGCTCTGAAAGAGATGCTAAAGGGACTGCTTTAAGGAAAGGAAGGAAAAGAGAGAGAAAGAGGAACACAGGTACAAAAAAATGGCAATGAATAAGTACCTATCAATAATAACCTTAAATATAAATGGATTAAATGCTCCAATTAAAAGACATAGAATAGCGAAATGGATAAGAAAGCACGACCCACACATGTGCTGCCTACAAGAGACCCACCTCAGGACAAAAGACTTACACAGACTGAAAGTGAAGGCTGGAAACAAGTTTTCCAAGCAAACAGACAGGAAAAAAGAGCCAGGGTAGCAAAACTCATATCAGACAAAATAGACTTCAAAAAAAGGGCCATAAAGAGAGACCCAGAAGGACACTTCATAATACTCAAGGGAAGAATCCACCAGGAAGACATAAACATTGTAAATATATACACACCCAACACAGGAGCACCCAAATACATAAAGAAAATGTTGGAGGACTTCAAGAAAGATATTGATAGCAACACAATTGTAGTAGGGGACTTCAACACTCCACTGTCAAAAATGGACAGATCCTCCAAACAAAATATCAGCAAAGATATTGTGGCATTGAACAATACTCTAGATAAAATGGACTTGACTGATATATATAGAGCCTTTCACCCCACAGAAGCTAAATACACATTCTTTTCAAATGCACATGGAACATTTTCAAAAATAGACCATATGATAGGACACAAAACAAGCCTCAACAAATTCAAGAAAATTGAAATCATACCAAGTATTTTCTCTGACCACAAAGGACTGAAATTAGAAACCAACCCCAAGGAAAAAACCCCAAAACACTCAAAATCATGGAGATTGAATAGCATGCTATTAAACAATGAATGGGTCAAGGACGAGATTAGGGAAGAAATCAAAAAGTTCCTTGAAACAAATGAAAATGAACAGACAACAACCCAAAACTTGTGGGACACAGCGAAGGCAGTCCTGAGAGGGAAGTTCATAGCAATACAGACATACCTTTAAAAAATAGAAACATTTCAAATAAACAACTTAACCCTACGCCTACAAGAACTCGAGGAACAACAACAAAGACAACCCAGAGCAGGTAGAAGGAAGGAAATAATCAAGATCAGAGCAGAATTAAATGACATAGTGACTAAAAGGACAATTCTAAGGATCAATGAATCCAGGAGCTGGTTCTTTGAAAAGATAAACAAAATAGACAAGCTTTAAGCAGGCTCATCAAGAAAAAAAAAGAGAGGACCCAAATAAACTCAATCAGAAATGAAAGAGGAGATATTACAACTGATGCCACAGAAATACAAAGGATTGTAAGACACTACTATGAAAAACTGTATGCCAAGAAATATGAAAACCTAGGACAAATGAACAAATTTTTAGAAAAATATAATCTTCCAAAACTCAATAAGGAAGAAGCAGAAAGCCTGAACCAACCAATAGCAGCAGATGAAATTGAAGCAGTAGTCAAAAAACTCCTGACACACAAAAGCCCTGGACCAGATGGTTTCACAAAAGAATTCTACAAAGCATTTAAGGAAGAGCTAACTCCTATCCTTCACAGACTATTCCAAAAAATCCAAAATGATGGAAGACTCCCAAACTGTTTTTGTGAAGCCAGCATCATCCTAATCCCAAAACCACATAAAGACACAACAAAGAAAGAAAACTTCAGGCCAATATCACTGATGAACATTGACGCTAAAATCCTCAACAAAATATTGGCAAATCGCATTCAGCATTACATCAAAAATATCATATGCCATGACCAAGTGGGATTCATCCCAGGGATGCAAGGATGGTACAATAGTTAAAAAACAATAAATGTAATACATCACATAAACAAAAACAAAGACAAAAATCACATGATCGTATCAATAGATGCAGAAAAAGTATTCGATAAGGTACAGCATCCATTTATGATAAAAACACTTAGCAAAGTGGGAATAGAGGGAGCATTCCTCAACACAATAAAGGCCATATATGAGAAACCTACAGCCAACATTATACTTAATGGACAAAAACTAAAATCTTTCCCACTAAGATCAGGAACAAGACAAGGTTGCCCACTATCACCACTTCCATTCAACATAGTTCTGGAAGTTTTGGCCACAGCAATCAGACAAGAAAAGGAAATAAAAAGCATCCAAATTGGAAAGGAGGAAATGAAAATGTCGTTGTTTGTAGACATGATAGTGTACATAGAAAATCCTATAGATTCCGCCAAAAAACTACTCGACCTAATAATTGAATTTGGCAAAGCAGCAGGATACGAAGTCAATATCCAGAAATGAAAGGCATTTTTGTATACCAACAGTGAATCAGCAGAAGCAGAACTCAGGAAAAAAATTCCATTTGATATAGCAACAAAAAAATAAAATACCTAGGAATAAACCTAACCAAGGAGGTAAAAGACCTATACTCAGAAAGCTACACAACACTGAAAAAAGAAATCATGGGAGACACAAACAAATTGAAACATATACCATGCTCATGGATTGGAAGAATCAACATCATCAAAATGCCCATACTACCCAAAACAATTTATAGATTCAATGCAATATCTATCAAAGTATTAATGGCATATTTCACAGATATAGAAAAAACACTTTAAAAATTTATATGGAACCATAAATGACCCCAAATATCAGCTGCAATTTTGAGAAAGAAGAGCAAAGCAGGAGGGATCACAATTCCTGATATCAAACTATTACAAGGACACTGTAATCAAAACAGCTTGGTACTGGCATAAAAACAGACAGATAGACCAATGGAACAGAATAGAGAGCCCAGAAATAAGCTCAAGTCTCTATGGGCAATTAATCTTTGACAAAGGGGGCAGAAGCATGAAATGGAATAAAAATAGCCTCTTCAACAAATGGTGTTGGGTAATCCCAATGGCTACCTGCAAAAAAATGAAACTTGAGCACCAACTTACACCATACACAAAAATAAATTCAAGGTGGATAAAAGACTTAAATATAAGTCATCACACCATAAAAGTCCTAGAGGAAAATATCGGTAGGAAAATTTCAGACATCCCATTCAGCAACTTCTTCAATGATATGTCCCCTAGAGCAAGGGGCATAAAGGAAAGAATAAACAAATGAGACCTTATCAAAATAAAGAGCTTCTGTGGGGCTAAAGAAAACAGTATTAAAATAAAAAGAGAACCAACCGTATGGGAAAACATACTTGCCAATGATACCTCAGACAAGGGTTTGATCTCCAAAATATATAAAGAACTCATACGACTCCACTCCAGGAAGACAAAAAACCCAATTAAAAAATGGGCAAAAGACATGAACAGACACTCTTCAAAGAGGACATACAGAGGGCCCAGAGACATATGAAACGATGCTTAACATCATTAGCCATCAGAGAGATGCAAATTAAAACCACAATGAGATATCACCTCACACCAGTCAATATGGCCATCATAAACAAAGCCATTCTGTTGGAGGGGATGTGGAGAAAGGGGAACCCTACTGCACTGTTGGTGGGAATGCAGACTGGTGCAGCCATTGTGGAAAACAGTATGGAATTTCCTCAGAAAACTAAAAATGGAACTGTCTTTCGACCCAGCAATTCCACTACTGGGATTATACCCTAAGAACCCTGAAACACCAATTCAAAAGAATCTATGCACTCCAATGTTCATAGCAGCACAATTCACAATAGCCAAGTGCTGGAAACAACCTAAGTGCCCATCTACAATTGAGTGGATCAAGAAACTATCGTACATTTACAGAATGGAATTCTACGCAGCAGAGAGGAAGAAGGAGCTTATACCCTTTGCAACAACATGGATGGAACTGGAGAGCATTATGTTACGTGAAGTAGGCCAGGCGGTGAGGGACAAGTACCATATGATCTCACCTTTAACTGGAACATAATCAACAAAAGAAAAAAGCAAGCGAAGCTTAACCAGAGACATTGAAATTAACAATAGTCTGACAGTGGGCAGAGGGGTGGGGGGAGGGGACAATGGGGAAATGGGTTTTCAGGAACCACAATAGAGGACACATGGACAGAACCAAGGGGTAGGAAGGAGGCAGGGAAGCGAGGTGGGGTTGCAGAGGGTGGGGGGAGGGGAGGGGTAGGATGAAGACAACTGTAATTGAAAAACAATAAAGTAATTAAAAAAAAAAGAAAGAAAGATGGACATAAATTTTGGAGGCCAGGAGAAAAATACTATACTGAAAATTTGTGTCCCCTCAAAATTTGTATGTTGAAATCTAACATCAAATGTGATGATGTTTGGAAGTGGGTCCTTTGGGAGGTGATCAGGCAGGGGGAGCCTTCATGAATGGGATTAGTGCACTTACAAAAGAGGCCCCAGAGAATTCCCTGCCCCTTCCACCATGTGAGGTTATAGTGAAAAGATGTTCATCTGTAAACCAGGAGGTGGGCTCACACCAGACACTGAATCTGCCAGTGCTTGATCTTGGGCTTCCCAATCTCCACAGCTATGAGAAATAAATACTACCAGGTCACTGAGCCTATGCTATTTTGTTAGAGCAGTCCAAACAGACTAAGATAATATCCCGGTAGATTCCTAATAGATGCCTTTGCCTCTAATCTCTTTCTTCCTTAGTACTATTGTAGACTATTGCCAAATTAATCTTCCTCCAAACTCTACTTTCATGTTCATTCCCTTCTCAAAACTTTTAATACCTTACCTACCCATGACCCAGCACCAACTCTTTAACCCATTATTCCCTTTTTAGTGTGTTTCCAAATTACTTTTGCAAATCTTCCTTTAACATTATAAATTTTGAAATTGTCAGAACACTCACAGTATTTCCCTTAAAGAAAAGTTTCCTACTACTTATCTGCTTATCCAATTCTCAGTTATTTTTGCCAGTTGTCCTTAGGTCCCACCTTTTCAACAAACCATTTCTTGATCTTTTCTGCCTGTGAAATCTTATGCTACTAATTTCATGTGAATCATTCACAGTGGCATGTTTCCTGGTGGCACATTTTTACTAGTTGTAGCATTAGTTAATTTGTTGTGAGGTTTCTTGAAGACAGGCTGCATTTCTTACCAACTAGTTGAACAACTTCGCTCAAGTCACTCAATTTTCCTGAGCTGCAAATTTCTCATTTATGAAACAATAATGGTAATAGTCATTTCACTGGGTTCTTGTGTTAAATAATGGAAAAGTCTAATATTAAGTTATATTAGGTAGCTATAATAAGTTATACTTTTGTTTGCAGCCTCCATATGCTTCATATGCTTAAAAATTATGCTAGGTTTTAATAGGTGCTCAATACACATTTCGTAACAAGAGCGGTTAACTTATTCACTTCTAGTAAGTGAACTTTCTCTAAAGTTTTTTCTTTTCTTTCTTTAAATATTTCCAGATTCTGGGTGAAGTTGATTTTGTCTCATGTCCCTTATAAAATAATGAACTGGGCTGCAAATGAATAAACTCTCATAATTATTTGACTTCGCTGTTTTATGGAAGATGATTTAGTTGTGACATAGACTTCACGAAAGGAATACGAAATAGTTTGGTTGTTTTCTTCAGAGGTACTACCTGCATTGGCAATCCAGGAAAGATTATGTCAAAGCTACCCATTTTTTTGCCCTAAAAATCTCATGGGCACGCAGTTTCGAGAGTTTACTCAAAGAACTGTTACATTTGTTTATTTTTGTGGTGGTATTATAACTCAGGGTGAGGGCAGTGAAGACATAAAATTCAGTGAGAGAGAGAGATTGATTTAGGATAAGCATCTATGTATTTGCAAGAGAAGTGTGTTAGTTTTATTAACCCTGAACACCTTCGCACTTTATTGAGATCTATCCAGTACTGTCTGCTCGCTGTAGCTACTCCTTATTTTATAAAGGAGATAATTCCTTATAGATGAAGAAAAAATATGTCCCTGGAAATTTTACCAGATTAATTTTTGAGGAATAAAATTAAAATGTAACACCACAATTGTTGTTTAGTGTTCTGTTAACTATTGGCATTAAAAAACCTTGGTACTTTACTCAAAGGAATTATCACGTGACTCTGTGCATTTAGGACTCAGACCTGAAACACTCTTCTGAACTGAAAAATTCATCTCTACATTTCCTGAATGTTTTGCCCAATGGGAGAATATATATCTCAAATATAAGTTTGTTTTATTTCCTTTGTAGCAGTAAAATCAGGCTGTTATAATTATTTTTATTATGAAGGTCTTTATTTTCCTCAGCATTTTAAGGTGGCTGTATTTATGGTGCCTGAGAATTTATTAGTGAAGCAGCCCAACATATGCAATTTGTCCAAAGCATCCAAAGAGCTCCAATTAATAGACTTTTGGGGGACTTCAAATACTCAGAGCTTTGAATCGAAGCCGTTCCCCATGGCAGCTTCTACATGGCATCAAATAAAGGGGAGACCTGGCAGTTCTTCTCCTGGTTTGATCAGAGTATCTAGTCAGGGCTCTAGCTCCCTGCTGAATTAGCTGGTTTGTCTGCCTACACTGATCAAATTGGGGGGTAATTGTCCAATCCTGCATTTTGTAGCCTGTAAACAGAGCTTAGAATAAACAAAACTAACTTTATCCAATAATTGGTCTTTCTGCTTTTTAAGGATTATTATTATGGTATTACTAGGCCAATTATCCAAGGTCAGAATATTCTGTTGGTTTGTATCAAAGTGTTTTTGTTTTGTTTTGCTTCAATTCTACCCACTGAAAACCAAAGTAGCTTATTTAGAGACATTTAACAATGGTTGAAATCATGGCATCCTGCTCTACTTCAACTGTGATTTATAAAAAGTTTGTAATGGAAGATATGACATATAAACAAAGTACTACCTGGATGTCTATGGCTGGCTATCAATTATCTGAAACATAGCTGCTATTCTCTCTAGTTCATGGAACAGCTCTATTCCAAAACCCAGAACACAGTCATACCAAAGCAGCATTAATAATAGTCTTGGTTTTGCATCATTAAATACTGAGGCCACTGATGTTTTGCCACTTATCTCTCAACCTATTTGCTAAGACCAGTCTCCTATTTTTAATAATAATACTAAGCCATTGAAAAGATGATCAAATTGTTATTTTTCTTGTATGAATGGTGACACCAAGACCATTCACAAGTTTTATTACATTCCTCTTGGTGTCCCCTTAGAAGGTGGTGTTAATAGAAATTATTTTGCACTTTCTTTGGAGAGCTTAGTCTGAATGCAGGGAGCCTATAAAGTGATTTTCCCAATATAAACCATGATCTTTGGGTTTCTTATTCCTTGAAAAACAAGAAGAGAAAAGAGAAACAAATGTCTTGCCTTGAAAAAGTTGTTTTCAAAGAGGGAAAAATTGGTCTCATTTTCCTCAAACAGTGGCTTCTTCTATCACATTGGGGGTGGAAGGTGGTGCCCATTGGACTTTGAGTTCAAAGTATATGCCCTGCCCTAGCATAAAGTAGTGCTAGTCTCTAAGTCTGTCTCAGCATACCATTTTTTCCCAAGTCTTCCTGGATTTTCTTTTATGGATGTTCTCTCTCATTCTCTCAACTCTACTTCCAGTCGTACTTTCTCCAAAACGGATTCAGTACCTCTCCACCCTTTCCCCGACTCTTCTCTTAGTCCTGTCCCGCAGCACCTTAGTCATCAGACATTAAAGTCATTATCACTTGATGCTACTCATGCAAAACTAGCATAATGTTTAAGTAAGCTCGGAGAGTTGTTATTCATCCCCAAGGACTTCAAAGTAAACAAGTTGATTTTAAGCTATTAAGTATCGTAAAAATAGATTTCCCACCTCCTAGCTCAATATCAGTATTACTTCTTGTAGGTTGTTAAGCATTAGCTGACATTACACCAGAAATTAAGTGCACCACAGAAGTATGTGTCTGAAGGCCAGCCCACTTTTTGTTTGAAGGCTCTTTTTCAGGTGGTGGTAAATTATGAGTATGAGTGTGTGTGTGTGTGTGTGTGTGTGTGTGTGTGTGTGTGTGTTTCTGTTTGAGGGAAGGGGGTGGTTTGTCAAAGAGGAGCAAAAGTAAAAAGAAGCTGACTCTACAAGAGATGGCAAATGCATGATGTATCCTAACTCTGCATTTAATACGTAGGTCACTAAGTGAATGCTGCATTCTTCCCCAGCGAGCCAAATATAGCCCCGGCTTGCTGTTCAATACAGACTTATATTCAGCTGCTATCAGTTGGAATTTATGAGGAAACTTATTTATACTCATGCCTAGACAATCTGTGTTCAATCCCTAAAGGTTGCAAAAATAATCTCCTGGTGTTTTCTTCTGAGGTTAAAAACTTCTTGTAGTCTTTTAATTCAAAATTGGAATGATCCTTAGTCAGGGACCCTTAGGAATTTATACATCTCATGAAGACTTGGGGAAGGGGTTATACTTTTGCTTCTCTCCAAAACATCTGTTCCCACTATTAGGTGTTTGGGTCACAGTTTTATTCTTTGTAACTAATGATCTAGGAAATTTCCAAGTTTCATATGCAGACAGGTATATGATACATTCCTGAAATTTATGAAAATGTGCTATTTTCTAGAAAATGAAAAGGAAATATAAGTGGCCTATGATAGATTGTGTCACAGCGTAACACAACACAGGGACAAGATTTTGTTTTTGATCTAATCCTCACTCTAACTTGTCCCCACAAAAATGTAATTATTCAATGCGCAAATATCCTGCTATATGTTGAATGTGTACTGGGAAAAATATATGAAGAGGCAGCAGTGCACAGTGGTCACGAGAGGACAGCTTGCCTGGGGTGGAATCCTATAGCTCAGTCACTCACTCCCTGTCTGATTTGGGGTAAACTACTTAATCTATTGGTGACTCAGTTTCCTCATATATGAAGGAAGATATTAACAGTTCTTACCTCCTAGGATTATTTTGAGGGTATAGTGATTTAATTTATGTCAAGAGTTTAGAAGACTAAGTATACAATAAATATTAGCTATTACAGTCATATAATTGATGCTAAAATTAATCACATAATGCCAATTTTAGCCATATACATCCCACTAGCAGCATGCATTCTTAGTCTGTCTTTGGTCTCCTAACTTCTTACCACTAAACTCCTAGAATATTTATGATTTTAAGAAGGTACTGTATGTATCTTAATAAGACACTTAATGTGGCAAACTGATTTTAAGCCAAAAATATTGTATTGTATATACCAACTTTTAGTACATGACATATGCCAAATGCAGTAGTTAAATATTTACCCATTTATTAGTTATTATCCTATACTACACACAAGGAAACTGAGGCCCACAGAAGAGAGTTATCCCAGGTTCCCCAGTTAAAAAGAGCCAGAGCCAGAGCCATGGTTTAAATCCAAGTCTGCTCACTCAGTCCTCTTTTTCTTTAGTAAAGCTCTGTGGGAACGTGTGGAGTGAGAATCTAGTAAACAACGTGAGGTAACACCACCTTCTATGAACAAGATTTCTATGCTTCAAGTGGGAGAATCTGCCTGAATTAATGTTATTTAACACAAAGCCTTACTTTTCTGAGAAAGAAATTGCATGGAAAAAATAAGGAAATACTCAGATTGTTACAGAACAGGGCGGGAGCAGTAAATGATATACTGTTACCAAAAGGAGCCCCTTTGTGCTCCTGGGGTGCCCCCCAACCCTGTACTAGGTTCGTTATGCTTGCTGCCAATGGAAAGACGTCTCTCAATGCCAGAGACTGGTGAAAAAGAAAAGAATTATTTATTTTCAAGTTATACAGGCTTGGAGTAATGACTTAATGTCGTCTTTAAAATACTAAAGTTCTCTAGAGTACCCACAAATGCACACAGTCCTTCCTTCTCCCCTTCGCCCAGTCCAGGGTACCACGTCTCAGGAAAAGAAGTAGAAGTCCATGATTCAGGCAGCCCCTCGGTTCCAACACCATCCACTGTGTGGCCACCACTATCTTCAGTTAAACCAAAACCATGTGGCATCTTCTCATGGCCCACCAGCTAGAGTCCTTTCACCCCTTTTCTTCCAGGCAAAGTCTCTCCTGCTTCCTAGGCCGCATGGCAAGAGGAGCCACCCCAAAGCTGCATGGTCCTGCCCTCTGCCCAAGCGGTGGGGTCATTCCTGCCACAGCTGCATGGTCCTGACTTTCCTTCTCTCAGCATCTCTCCTGCATTCTTCCGAACTTCTAAGAGAGAGCTCTGTGTCGCTGCTACATCTTGCTTCCCAGCCTCCTAAGCTGCGTGGCAAAGGGAGCCCCAAAGCTGCAGGGTTCTCCCCTCTCACCAAAAGCCATGTGTTCCTCTCCTTGGCATGGCCGCCTTGCCTGGATTTAAATCCCAGCACCAATCTTCCTCTGCAGCCCCATTTCCAACTCCTTTAATCAGCTACACCTGCCAGCATTCCCTATTCTTCCAGCTTTTCTGGACTGCCGTGGTAACTGTAGGCAGGTGCGGCCCCATGGCATGGAGCCAAGCATCTCCAAGCTCTCAGGCAGGCGCTGTGACCAGGGGGAGTTGCCTCCCAGTTACATCTTGGGTGGAAGTCACTTCCACCCCCCTGGCTCAAAGCATGGCCACAGCTATTTAACATATCTATACAACCAGTTAAAGGTTATAGATATGTTAAATGACTATGCCAGAGGTTAGGTGAAAGCTGCTGCTGTATAAAACAGCTCTGAATGGCCTTGCTCCAGGAGTCCCATCCCCTCCAGTTCAGATTTGTGGGGGTGAGGACATCCTGTATATATTTTCCTAATATTTCCTGACACCTTGAGTTCTGGACCCCATTAAAAATCTCTATTTGTGGCCCCCCTCTTGGCTGTACCCTGTTACAAGATGGCCAACTTTATAGCCATTGTTTTGTTTGTATGTTTGAGATTTTTGTTTTTTTGTCAAATGTTACTATTGCCACATGGCTAAATGGTAACTTGTCAATTGTGATGAAAATAACAGGTCAGGCCCTGGCTGGCATAGCTCAGTGGATTGAGCGCGGGCTGAAAACCAAAGGGTCACAGGTTTGATTCCCAGTCAGGGCACATGCCTGGGTTGCAGGCCAGGTCCCCAGTGGGGGACACGTGACAGGCAACCACACATTGATGTTTCTCTCCCTCTCTTTCTCCCTCCCTTCCCCTCTCTAAAAATAAATAAATAAAATCTTAAAAAAAAAATAACAAGCCCCACATTTCTCAGGATTGAAGGAACTTCTTTCCAGCACATGAATCCAAACACCAGCTTTAGCACCAATGGTGGTTGGTTTGTAATCTGAGACCCATATAGGAGGCCATTCTGCATGGCGTGGGCCCAGCTCCCACTCGGAAAGGCCAGTGGAAAGTGAGGTCCGGTACACAGGACCCACGCCCATGGATAGGCTCTCCTGTGGGAAATCAGGCCTGCATTGTACCTAGGCCACTTTGAGGCTTGTTTTTTGCTAAAACTCCCTCACCTGGAATTGAGGCAGGAAATGTTTACTGCGTATCTTTAAAGTAACTTCCTAAAATTATGCTAAACCTTACAAGGACAAGTGTAACCAGTTCAACCACTTTTCCCTTTACATTTGTAAATATCCTTCTTTTCTGATGTAATTAGCAACATCCTCTCCTCTGTTTTCTGTAAAAGGTAACCACCTAAAGCAAATCCGTGCATAGTAAATGAGACCCATCCTCCATGTAATGTACCCAGAAGAGCAATAAAAGCCTCTCAAGGCAAGGGTCGGGTGCTCTCTTGAGAGAGTGGTTGAGGCCCTCCAAGGCGCTCTCCCCTTGAGAGCACAGCGGAACCATCCCTTTTCCTTGTGAATTTGTCTCGTCTCAGCCGCAATGCTGTGGACCCCACAAACTGAGGTCCGCATCAGTCCCACAGCCATTTTGGGCCTTCTCCAGAAGGAACACAGAGGGATACTTCTCTCAGAGTATACAGTAGGTGCGGCAAAAACAAACTCTATTCTCGGCAGTGTTCCTGTGGACAACACCCATGGAACCCCTCCATTCATTCCCCTTGCAGTGTCTGACTGGCCTTTCTTCAACAGTACAGACCAATTGCATGGCACCCAAACTATCAAATGACCTCAAGAATTTTAAACTTTCAAAAGATAAAAAATAAAAATAAAGCCCTTGCAGTTGTCATTCTGTTCTGAGTGCCATCAATACAATTCATGGACAGATAGTTTTCTTCTCCAGGTTGAATGAAAAAAAAAAAAAAAAACAAAATCACTATAGTCTTCTTCTAGTTCTACACTAAAATATCCCAGGGGGTATAAACTCAAGATTGCTTCACAAATCCTACACATTTTTTTGGATGATAAACAGCCCTGTGGGAAATAAATTATGATAGTCAGCTAGAAAATGGAAAATGTCTAAAGATTTCTAAAAATAATGATTACATTTCTCCACCGTTTGACACATAGCCATTTTTACCGAAGCACACGAAGCCAAGGTTAAGAAGGGCTGCTGGAGCCTGGTATGAAGCTGTTCTTTCTGGTCTTCCTTCACCTGGTATGTGGGGAGGAAGTAGCCTCCAATTTCACATCCCATAATAGTTCATCTTGCCTCCTCTCTCCCAAATAAATCTCTCATGATTTCTCCATCTTGGGAATAAAAATACCATTATCATCCATTCTTCTTTGTTCCTGTAAAAATTAGAGCATGTCTGTGAATATTTAAATATTTGAGGGCAACAAAAACAGGGTATCTGCTATGATGATATATTGAGAATACATCGGGAAAGAATTTTCTGTTTACTGTTTTCACAGTAAGATAAAGTGCATTAAAGCACATTGTAAATTTTGAAAATATCCAAAAAGTAAACACTTTTCTTTATTATGTTTTGAAATAGGACTTGAATTCTTTTTTTTGGTTTAACTCTTGTTTAATTGATTCTGTTTTCTCCTTATTTTATATCTCTTCTGAGGTATCTTACCCTAACAATAATCTCTCATGAAAAATAATTTTGTGTGTCATGTACCAAAATGACTTCCCAAATTCTCTACTCCAATCTAGTTATCTATCTGGTACACTCGGTGTCTATATAAATAAAGATATCCCCTGTTAGCTACATTACACCAGTGGTTTTCAACTTTTTTCATCTCATGGAACACATACACTAATTACTAAAATTTGGTGGCACACCAAAAAAAATGTATTTTTTGCTGACCTGACAAAAAATAGGTATAATTTTGATTCATTCACATCAGATGGCTACTGTTGTATTGGCTGTTTTCATTTTATTATTTGACAGTCTAACAGAAAAGAGGCCAGTGCCTCTTTTAAAATAGTCAGATATTACATGTTTTAAAAACTTGCAGCACAGTAGAAAATTGCTTATTATACTATCTCTGTCTCATTCTCTCACAAAGAAACTTGCTCATAGAAGGCACTGCAATGTTTAATTAGAGTGGATCAGGCAAGAGGACAACTCTTTCACCAGAGGAGCTCAGTCTGTCGAAAGCTGAGGAAGAGGTTATATAGAACACCTACTGTCTGCAAAATAAGGAAGAGGTACAGAGACAGAATTAAAGTCTTTAGTATTTGGTAAAGAAGAGAAAGCTTAGTCTGCGGTGATTTTTCATAACAAACAAAAGATTGGTTTGTCAAAGCCTAAAATTATACTGTCAAAGTAGACCTTGTGTTACAAAACATAAGCACAGAATGTGGCTGAGCTCTTCTTCCTTTTATTTGCATTTGTGTCATGCTTTTGTTGTGTAGGTATTTTCTGACGATTACTGATTTGTTCTTCTGGAGTTATTCTTTGGATATGAGAGACTGCTAATCTGTGCTGCTGTGTCATAATGCACTTTGATTTTTTTGTCATTTATGGACAAATACTTTTGTTATTTCACTGGTCATTTATATATGTTCTTTAAAGTAATACTGTTTTTCCAAAATTTTATGAAATGTATCTAAGAATGTGGTCCTTGCAGATAGTAGCAACTGCTAATAATAGAAATCTTTTATTCAATCCTCCCACACTTACTCAAAGGCAAGGGCTATTTTAAAGAAAGAAATCCCACATTCTTAACTTTGATTTCTTGTATTATATTTCCATAAAATGTATATAGTTAGTGGTCTTACTTAGGGTATTCTGTAACTTATAAGGTGAAAATTTAGGGCAAAATCATGTCTAGGGGTATTTTTCTTTAAGAACATTAATGATTTATTTATAATTCTTTTTAAGAAGTCTAAATAAAGAAAAATGCTAGCTTTTATCTTATTACACAGCTTGTATGTCTCATAGTGAAATGGGTTTCTGAAAACTTGAAATTTGGTATCTTTTAGAAAATGTTAACAAAGAAATTTACATAACTTTCTAAATGTTGGCATTCTTGGAGAAATATTATATATTGTTTTTTCTTTAGGTTATAGGGACTTTGCTTATGTTGCTTGTTTTATTTTAATTTCTTATTATGGAATATTAAGTAACTTATTTAGTAACTTATAATGATACTATCAAAATGTATATGCAGTAATTCATCATCCAACTTAAAATCTGAATATGAATAATATCACTGAATCATCCATGTGTTCCTTTTCTGTTTCATATTCTACACCTTCTGCATTCTTTTTTTAAAGACATTATTTGTATATTTTTAGACAGAGGGGAAAGGAGGGAGAAAGAGAGGGAGAAAAACAACAATGTGTGGTTGCCTCTTGCGCACCCCCAACTGGGGACCTGGCCTGCAACCTATGCATGTGCCCTAGGCTGGGAATCGAACTGGTGACCTTCTGATATGCAGGTTGACATTCAATCCACTGAGCCACACCAGTCAGGGCTATACCTTCTGTATTCTATTCCTTCTTCTCATATTCTAGCCAATTACTAAATTTAGTGTTTATTGATTCCTTACTTTTTATTTTAAAAAGCTTTCCCCTTTGTTTTATTTCCATGTCTCTAGTTCTATTTTGCTCATTTGTTTTGTTGATTAGGTTCCACTTTTAGGTGAGATCATATATATTTGTCTTTTACCACCTGCCTTATTTTACTTAGCTTAATGCTCTCTAGTTCCATCCATGCTGTCACAAAGGGTAGGGGTTCCCTCTTTCTTTCTGCTGCCTAGTATTCCATTGTGTAAATGTTCCACAGTTTTTTGATCCAGTCATTTACCAATGTACACTTACGCTGTTTCCAGCAAGTGGCTATTGTAAATAACACTGCTATGAGCAGACACTTGTCCAAGGAGGACATACAGAGGGCCCAGAAACATATAAAGAATTCTCAACATCACTAGCCATCAGAGAGATGCAAATTAAAACCACAATGAGACACCACTTCACACCAGTCAGAATGGCCATCATAAACAAATCGACAAACCAGTGTTGGTGAGGTTTGGGGAAAAGGGAATCCTGGTGCACTGTTGGTGGGAATGTAGACTTGCAGCTACTGTGGAAAACAGCATGGAATTTCCTCAGAAAACTAAAGATGGAACTCCTTTTGACCCAGCAATTCCACTGCTGGGATTACATCCTAAGAATCCTGAAACACCAATTCAAAAGAACCTATGCACCCTATGTTCATAGCAGCATTATTTATAATAGCAAAGTGCTATAAACAGCCTAAGTGCCCATCAGTAAGTAAATGGATCAAAAAACTAAGGTACATTTATACTATGGAATACTACACAGCAGAAAGAAAGAAGAAACTCCTACCCTTTGCAACATCATGGATGGAACTGGAGAGCATTATGCTAAGTGAAATAAGCTAGGTGGTGACAAATATCATATGATCTCACCTATAAGTGGAACCTAATCAACAACAACAAAAACAAAACCCCCAAATGAACAAAATAGAACCAGAGATGTGAAAATAAAGAACAAACTGACAGTGACCAGAGGGGAGGAGGGAGAGAAATAATGGGGGAAAGAAGGGGAAAGGCAAGTCAAGAAACATGTGTAGAGGACCCATGGGCATGGACAAAAAGGTAGAGATTTATTGTGGAGTGGGATGGGGCAGGGGAGAGCAATGGAAAAAATGTGGGACAACTATAATTGAACAATTAAAAAAAAAAAGAAATTCTACCCCATGTAAGTGTCAAATATATTTTCCTATATATTCTAAATGAATTCAAATGTGCCATTCACTTTATGTCTGTAATTCTGGTATTAACTTTTGTGTGTAGTGAAAATAGAAAAATTTATTTATTTTCTTTTTTTTTTTAAAGATTTTATTTATTTTTAGAGAAAGGGGAAGGGAGGGAGACAGAGAGGGAGAGAAACAGCAATGTATGGTTGCCTCTCACATGGCCCTCACGGGGACCTGGCCTGCAACCTAGGCATGTGCCCTGACTGGGAATCGAACCGGGACCCTTTGGTTCCCAGCTCGCGCTCAATCCACTGAGCTACACCAGCCAGGGCAAAATTTATTTATTTTCTCAATTTGGAAAAGTAATACTGCAGCACTCACATAGTTTCTCTTTTTTTTTTTCTACAGTGGTCTTCAAATCACATCTGTTAGATTTTAAATTTTTATATACGTGATGAGCTGTTTCTAAACTCTCTACTCTGTCTTATTAGGCATTTTTTCTTTACTCATAGCAAGACATTATTTACTATACATCTTAATATATACAAAGGCAAACACCTTTACCTCTTTTTCCTGTTTTGCTACTGTCTCCTGTCCTCCTCCCTATCCTTTTCTTTAGGACTCTGGATATTCATGGGCTTTTGTTCTTTTATAAAAATGTTAAAATTGGAATGATGCATTTCTTAAGAATGCTGCTGGAATTTGGTAAAAATTGCTTTGAATCTACAAGATTGATTTAAAGATAAATTATATCTTTATATATATATACATATATATACACATACACATATATATATCTTCTTACCTAAAAAATTGGTAAGAACTCAAATCAATGATTTGGAACAGAAGGAAGAAATAAACATTGAACTGGAACAGAATGAAGGAACAAGAATCCAAAAAAAAAAAAAAATAATGAGGGGAGGCTTAGGAATCTCAGGGACAACTTTAAACATTCCAGCATTTGAATCATAAGGGTACAAGAAGGATAAGAGGAAAAGCAAGAAACTGAAAACTTATCTGAAAACATAATGAAAGAAAACTCCCCCAATCTGGCAAAGGATATAGACGTGCAAGTCCAGGAAGCTCAGCGAATCCCAAAGAAGTTGGACCCAAGGAAGTATACAACAAGACACATCATAATCACATTAACCAAGATTAAAGATAAGTAGAGAATCTTAAAAGCAGCAAGAGAAAAGGAGACAGTTACCTACAAAGGAGTTCCCATAAGACTATCAGCTGAATTCTCAAAAGAAACCTTGCAGGCAAGAAGGGGCTGGAAAGAAGTATTCAAAGTCATGAAAGGCAAGGACCTACATCCAAGATTACTCTACCCAGCAGAGCGATCCTTTAGAATGGGAGGGCAGATAAAGTGCTTCCCAGATAAGGTCAAGTTCAAGGAGTTCATTATCACCAAGCCCTTATTATATGAAATGTTAAAGGCACTTATCTAAGAGGAAGAAAGATGATCAAAACTATGAACAGTAAAATACAACAAACTTACAACTATCAACAACTGAACCTAAAACAAAAACAGAAACAAACTAAGCAAACAACTAGAACAAGAACAGAATCACAGGAATGTAGATCACATGGAGGATTATCAGCAGGGACGGGGAAGGAGGAGAATGTAGGAAAAGGCACAGGGTTTAAAAATCATAGTTGGTAGGTACAAAAGAGGAATTGTTAAGAATAACATGGGAAATGGAGAAGCCAAAGAACTTACATGTACAACCCACGGGCATGAACTAAGGGGTAGGTATGCTAGAAGGAGGGTAGGTACAGGGTGGAAGGGGATAAAGCAGAGAAAAATGGGACAACTGTAATAGCATAATCAATACAATATACTTAAAAATTATATTTGTCATTTCTAAAGGTTCTAAAAGTTCTATTTAAAAAATTTTGATAGTCTCTTTTCTTCCTTTTTATTCTATTTTTTTTGTTTTTTAAATATTTACATATAGAAAATTTATTTTTCATATCTGACAGTTCTGGATTCTGAATTAATTGGTTTGTTATTATGCTCGTCTTCATTTCTGTTGACCCTCATTCATGGATGCTTATTTTTATGTTCGCTTCTTGAATTTTTATTGTTGACTTACATGTATATCTATTGAATCAAATCTGGAAGAATTCTGAGGACATAGATGGGAGAACTTTAACTCTACAAAAGTTTTGTATTCTTCAAATTCCAGATTTTTACTGACCAGGGACGACTTAACTTCCTTTAGTGATTTTATGATTAAATCAAGAGTTTCAGGTTTTACCCCATTCTTGCCAAGGCCCAGGAGCATCATTCCTGGACAGCAGTGCTGATGAAGGCATCTACCTCAACGTAAATTTCCCTTAAAGTTCCCTGTTCCATTTACCTCTGTTGCTTACTGCTTTCTGTTCTAGTTTTAACTAAGTAATTTTTCTCTTTTTAGAAATTTCCTTTATATTTAGCAAACAGAGCAATATTTTATAAACTTACTTGCTGGAGCTTATACTAAGCTCTGGTTACATTACAGCAAGAACACACTTCAGGATAACTAATTCACTTTCTGAACATTCTTTTGGTTTTCTGCTATTCCTTAAGACTCTACTATTTGATTTTTAAACTTCAAATAGGTAATATTCCTTGTAAGTTAATTAAGAATAAAAAACTGTATATGTGATTCACAGCAAAATTATACCATATTTATCCAATTGAATGTTATATTGATCATTTAAATGTCTGTAAATTAAACTATCATATTT